>SZWC01008026.1:0-36558 GCA_023375785.1 Penium margaritaceum
ACCAGACAATGAGCGTCTGGCCTCTACCATGTGTGCCCATTGGGCGCGATCATCTCGGGGGTCTGGGAGCACCCATTATGTTGCCACCTGCATGACTCCACCAAGCCACAGCTCCCCTACCACCACCAAGGCCTGTGCCTACACCACGGTTGCTGCTCCACCTGTACTTCTTTATCCTTGGGGCTGGCCCCCGGGGTTTGGCGGGCCGGTCTTTTGCGGCCCCCAAGTTGGCGCCTACACACCACCCACCTGGGCGTCTCCTTTCTACCTATTGCCATGTCCCTCCTAAGGCATTGTCATTACACTAGACCCGCTCGAGGACGAGCGCCAGCTAGACGCTATGCTTTCTCATGTCGTCCACCAACGTCATTTTTGTGATGAGGGAGGTGAGAGTGAGCGCTTTGGGTCGTAGTCTCTTGTGTGTTTCGTTGATGGGGAGCTGTGTAGTCCTACGTCTGGTCACATTCTTGGGTGTCCCTTTGCTGATGTTTTGTGGATTGAATAATGACAGTCTTTGCGCTTGCCACGCTACCCTGCTGTCTATGGTCAACGCTTCTCCGCCCATGCTGCCATTGCTGCCATAAGTCGCGACCCCTACACTGTTCGTGCGTCGGGTGGCTTCTGGATCCTTGAGTACGGGGCCACCAACCACATGACTTCGTCGGGCGCGTCTTTTGTCTCCCTTCATTCTGTTGGTTTGGTGTGCTTTTTTTGCACGGGTTCTGGTGAGCTGCTTCCTATTGAAGGCGTTGGCGTTGTCCGCTTTGTCGGCCCTGGGGGTAACGGTTCTTGCCAGACATCCTGTATGTTCCATCGCTGGAGCTCATTCTCTTGTCTGTCACGAAACTTGACAACCAGGGCATCCACTTCTCCACCAGCCATGGAATTGTCTCTGTCTCTCACCGCACATTTGGCTGCATTCTTTTGCAGGGCACATGCTGTGATCGCCTTCTCCACGTTCCCACCTTTGCACCCTTTCCAGCCATTGCTGGTTACGTGCTTGTTGCTCGCTCCCTTCCCCAGCGCATGCCCAACTGCTGCACTGCCGCTTGTGCCACATCCACCCTGCTACTATTGACAGCCTTCTTTACAAGCTTCCTGCCGATGGCCTTGATGCTACTACGTACCCTGCTCCTTGTTCCCCTGGCTGTCTTGACTGTGCTCAAGTCAAGATGCATTGATCTCATTTTTCCACTTCTGAGTCTTGCACGTCTCATCCTCTTGACCTGTTGCATGCTGATGTCATGGGGCCTCTCCCTCATGAGGCTCTTAGGGGGGCTGGTTGTTCCATTCTTCGCCTCATTGCTGACTTCTCTTGCATGCGCTAGGTCTTTACTCTCAAGCAAAAAAGTGATGATTTGCTCCACTCTTGATTCCTGGCTCCCCTAGGCTGAAGTTGCTTGTGGGCATTGTCTTCGCGTCTTCTAATGTGATCATTGTGGTGTATTCATTGGCCTTACCACTTGCTTTCTCTTCTCTTGGGGTGTGAGCATTGAAACTACTGCCCCCTAGACACCTCTGTAGAACGGCGTGTCTGAACACAGGAACATGACTCTTGCTGATGGTGTGCCTACTCTTCTCAAAGCATCTGACCTTCCTCCTCTATTCTGTTCTAAAGCCATGTCCTACATGACATGGGTCAAGAATTGTGCTTCCCATGGTCCCCTCCCGCGTCATGTCACTCAGCTTGAACGCTGGTTTGGCCACCGAGCGGACCTCCGTGTTGCTCGTGCCTGGGGTTGTGTTGCTGTGGTCTGGCTCCCTGAGGACCTCCATGACAAAAAACGTAGTCCGCGCGCCTGCTTGTGCACACTCCCTACGATTTTGGCCTTGTCCAAAGCCTGGGACTCCAATCACGCTCACGTTCTCGAGTGGCATGATGCTCTTTTCTTTGAGGACGTCTTTCTTGGTGACTTGTCCCGTGTAGCTCCTCCTCCTTCTCTGCCCTCGCTCCATTGGCTTGAGGAGGGGTGGGTCTGTTCTAGCCTCCGGTCTCGCTGGGGTGCTTTCCATTGACTTGACTCCCTCTTTCTCTAATCCCTATTCTTTTGTTCCTGACATGTCGACGACCACTGAAATGCACCCCAGCACCCCATCTGCATCCTCATCCGATCCTTCCCTAGTGTCTTTCCCTTCTACGTTTTCAAAGACCATGTGACTTTCTCTCAGTGCTCCGCCACTACATGCCGACATCTTGGCACAGTCTTCTCCATGTACTATCATTGATCCCTCTCCACCGTCTCTCTCATAGCTGTTGGTGGTTGTTGGTGAGAGAGTCTCTTCGCCAGTCATTGATGCACCATCATAGGTGTACACTCATGGATGGGGACTCCGTTTGCTCCCACAGAACTCTATTGCAAAACTCACACAACCCTCTTAGCATTGCTCCCGCTCTAGTGCATCCTCCACAACGGCTGGTTTTTCTGCCAGACCTTGTGGACTTGATGCGCTTGGACTTGCTATCAGCATCATCCACCCTAGCTTGGCAGTGGACTACGCACTTGTTGCTTCGCCGGATACGTAGCCGTCTGCTTTGCGGAAAGAGGGCTTCCTTCACTCCCAATTGAGCCTACCAGTGTCCGACAGGCTAGGGAGGTAGTTAATGCTGACCTTTGCGAGAACGCCATAGAAGAGGAGCTCATGACCTTGAACGAACATGAGGTTTTTGAAATTGTTGATCTCTCAGCAGGTTGCAAGGTCGTTTTAAGCCTAATGGGTGCTTCGGCGCAAGCTGAAGCTTGATGGCAAGATTGACAGGTACGAGGCCCGACTTACCGCCAAGGGATTCTCCCAGATTCTAGGTGTTGACCTTGATGGGACATTTATCCCTGATGGACGATACACCAGGGCTCGAGCTCTCTTGAGTGTGGTTACCAAGCATGACCTAGAATTGGAGCAGATGGACGTCAACAATGCATTCTTGCACGGATGTCTTGACGAGGAGATCTACATAGTGCCGCTCCTACGCTTCATTGATGGCACGAACAAGATCTGGCGGTTGCCTTAAGCCCTCTGCGGGCTCAAGTAGTTCATGCACTGGTGGAACCTAGAGATCTTGTCTACTCTCAAAGAGGGTGGCTACCGTTGTAGCGCTGTTGATCTAGCGCTCTTCTTGAGTGTACCATCACAGCCCTTTGTGGCCATCCTGGTCTACATGGACGATCTTCTCATTGCGTCGCCTTGTCCCGCTGCTGTGCAGTCCGTAGAGACTCTTCTACAGTCAGCATACAAAATGAAGGACTTGAGCCCAGCTCGTGTCTTTCTGGCCATGGATCTTGAGCGTGACAGCCAGTGCCGGATGTTGCACGTGCATCAGGTTGCCTACATTCGTAGCTTCAAAGAGCGATTCTTCTCCTTGCTCACTGACACCCCAACTGCATCCACACTAATGATTCCGGTTGGCCAGCACCTGCTAAAGTCACTCAACACGACATAGGTAGGAGAAACTTGTTGGCCTGAGGGTGCGTGTGCACCCTGGAAGGTCCTTAGCAGTGGCTGGTTGACACCACCAACTGTTCATGGAGAGACTGAAGCCGTGGAGGCAACTGGTTCCAAGGATGGCAGAAAACTGGTCAGAGAGTGAGGCAATAGCTTTCGCCTTGATTGACTGGGAATAAAATCTTCAACAAGGCTCACAAGCAGTGGCATTTTATAGCCACTGATATAAGCTTTCCAGAACAATAAAACATGCCAAATTTGAAGCGTCCTAGCAAATTCTATGGCTTGTAGAGTGGCCCTTGGTAGGCTGTCCTTTTTCCCACCTAGGAAGGCATCCCTTCCTTCCTCTTGAAGTTTCTTCCCCTTCCTAGATTCCTCAGCTTGCTTCTAGTAGGAGGGAAGGTATCCGGAAGACCAAGACACCCTTAGATGCCTTGTAGGACAAGTCACCCCTTCTAGAAGGTGTGCCACCTTCCTGGACCCTCACTTGGCCTTCTAGAAACTAAGAGAGGAACTCTAGAGGTTGAGTTAGCTTCTTGGCATCTGTTTTTCACCTCCCTTGAGGCATGGCAGAAATGTATCTTATGGGACTTGAACCCGGGCCCCTGCCTGTACAGGTGGACACCATTAACAACTAAGCCATTGGGGCATGTCTTTTTGGTGTTCCTTTTTGGAGTCACTCCTGCCATGGCGAGGAACATTACTCCAACAATCTCCCCCTTGCGCTTCACCCATGGTAGTTGTCTATGCTCAACCTGCAACTCAACATGCTTTGGAAAGCCCAAACTCCATGCAAGTAGGGTCATGCCTGTCCTTGGATTGGGCTTTTGTCATGGCATCAACAAGCATGTGCTTTGTGCCGTAGTGCACAAGCACCACATCACCCTTTGCAACAAGGTCTTGAGCACAGTGATGCTGGATCTCCATGTGCTTGGTCCTTTGGTGTAGCACAGGGTTCTTGGTCAGGCTGATGGCCCTCATGTTGTCAACTTTGAGCGCCGTTGACTTCTTGTGCGGGACCCCAATCTCCTTGAGCTATCACCAAGCGCCTCCTTTGCGGCTTCTGCGAGCGCAATAAACTCTGCCTCAGTGTTGGAAAGCGCCACACAGTCCAACTTTTGGCTTGCCCAAGACACTGCTCCACCACAAAGCACAAAATGATAGCCTGATGTTGACTTGCGGTCATCAACATCACCTGCCCAGTGAGCGTCAAAGTAGCAAACCAACCCGAGGGAGTCATTCCGGGCTCCCCCTCCAAATACAAGTTGTGATTGTGTCGTCGCCTTCAAGTAGTGGAGGATTCTCTTGACCGCTTGCCAATGTAGCGGCCTCGGATCAGCAACATAGCGGCTCACTTGTCCCTCGGCAAAGGCAAGATCAGGCCGCGTCGCCACCATGGCATACATCATGCTTCCAACTGCGGGCTTGTACGGTACTCCAGCCATCTCCTCCTTCTCGTCCTCTGTGCTCGGGCCCATGCTCGAGCTCATCTCACATGACGTTGTTGTAGGCATGCCAATAGGGTTGGACTCCTCCATGTTGTAGCGGCGGAGCACCTCCTGCACATGCTTTTCTTCTCCCACCTCCAGCGTGCGTGCTTTGCGGTCCCTCTTGATGGCCATGCCTAGGTAGTACTCAAGCTTGCTCATGTCTGTCATCTTGAACCTGCTACCAAGCTGTTTCTTCAGGCGGTTAAGCTCCCCCTCATCCAAAGACACAAGGATGAGGTGATTCACATAAAGGATGGCAATTTGGTAGAGCCTTGGCTGCTTACGCACGTACACGCTATGATCCGCCTCGCAGTGCTTGAAGCTAGGCTCACCCATGAAACTATGCATCTTGAGGTCCCACATGAGCGGAGCTTGCTTCAATCCATAGAGCACCTTGCAAAGCTGGCACACCTTCCCCTACGACGCATCCATACTATCAAGTACCTCCATGTAGACTTCCTTATTCAGGTCGCAATTTAGGAACACAGTTTTGACGTCCATTTGGTGGATTTCATAATTGCGTGCCGCTGCCACCAAGAAGATGGTCCGGATGGAGGCAAACTTGGCAACTGGTGCAAAGGTCTCATTGTAGTGCTCCCATTTTCGCTAAGCATACCCTTTTTGCCACCAACCGCACCTTTTATCGTTCCACCTCTCCCTTATTTGTGAGATTCTTCCGGAAGATCCACTTGGAGTCGATGATTGTCTTGCCCTCCGGCCGGTCAACCAGCTCCCAAGTGCCGTTTTGCTCATGGGAGGCAAGCACAGATGTTATTGCTCCCTCCCACTCAGCACCATCCTTCTGCTGCAGTGCCTCCCTCACAGATTGAGGCTCCTCTTGCGTGAAGAAGGCTTGTGAAAACACAGTCAGAAATACCCTTGTCGGCGTCATACCTCTTTGTCCTTCTTCGTACATGGCTACTTGTGCAAGGTTGTTGAGGCAGTTGCTGTTGTTGGTGTCTCCTTTCCGTGCCATCCTCTCCAAGTGCCTACTCGCCCTCTCTTTGAGACCTTGGAGACATTGATCAACTTCCTACCTCCACGTCCATCTCTGGTCCTTCAGATTCATCATCCAAACTCGCCGGAAGAAACTCTACCGCTGGCCCATCCCTCGGGTGATCTTCTCGGGCTGGTGGTGCTGCAAGGACGTCACCCTAATTCACGTTCTCCGGCATCTCCCCCTCAAGGAGTGGCAGCCACTCCCCCCTTTTGGAGAGACCTGCCTCCTCATACGTCCAACGGCTTTTCTCGTCGAACGGGACATCACGACTCTGGACAATCTGCTGTCTCCTTGGGTCAAAGAGCCGGTACACCTTGCTTCCGCTCTCATACCTAAGGAAAATACTCCGGCGGCTTCGTGGGTCCAGCTTGCTCCACCCTTCACGTGCCTGCACCACCGCATGTGCAATGCAACCAAATGTGCGCAGGTAAGCCACTATCGGCTTCCTCCTGCTCCACACCTCTTGTGGCGTCTTCCATGTCGTGGTCTCCTTGTCCTTCAACAGCTTGGTCGGTGTAAGGTTCATTATGTACGATGCCGTCCGTGCCGCCTCTGCCCAATATCATTGTGTAAGGCCGGCGTCGCTCAATATGGATTGCACCATGTTAAGGATTTTGCGATTTGCTCTCTTTGCAACGCCATTCTGTTGCTGGGAGTGTGAAGCTGTTTTCTGCCACTCAATCCTCTTGCTCTTCATCCACCCAAGGTAGCCCGCATATTCATTGCCGTTTGTCATGTCGGAACGCCTTCACCTTCAACTTTGTGTGCCGCTCTACATCTGCCACAACCTCTTGCATGCATGAAAGGACTTCGCTCTTCTGTTTCATGAGGTAAAGGTACAGTTTGTGGTTGTGGTTTTTGATGAAGGTGAGGAAGTAGCGAGCTCCGCTGATGGAGCTCGAAAGTGGTCCACACACATCAGTGTGTACTAGTGCCAACTTTGTTGATGCACGCGTCCCCTTTTCCACAAACGGCTGCTGCCTTGATTTGCCGATGACACATGGATCACACACAGTCTCCTTGGTTCCATCAAGACTAGTGATTTGGAGACCCTGCACCACCTCTCTCCTTGCCATCTCCTACACCGTCAATGGAGAAACATGGCAAAGTTGGCAGTGCCAGAAGTCCAAGTCTCCTTCATCCTTCGTTGTAAGATTGACGAAGTTGGACCCCGCCCGGCTGCCAAGGATCTTTGGAAGTAGCAGGTACAAGTCGTGCTCTCTTGGCACGTGTAAGTACCACGCCTTCGCCTTCCTTGCGGATAACGCCTCCTTCTTTGTGAAGAGCACCACAAGTCCCTTGTCAGTAAGGCGGGTGACAGAGAGCAGGTTTGCCCCAATACTGGGCATGTGGAGTACGTCATGGATTGTGCCCGTGACAGGTTTTCCATCCACAATTGACTCAATGCGGACATTACCCTTGCCGGCGGCCACCTCTCTTTTGCTATTGGCCACTGTTAGGCATCTCTCCGAGGGTGAAAAATGCCACCCTTTTGCATTGGGTGTGGCAGCCTAGTCCGGAGTCAATTATGGCAACTCCTGGATCCTTCAAGTTGGTGGAGCTGTACGCCATGAGGGCCTACTTGTCTTTCTTCCCACCTCGCTACAACCGGTCTTAATTCTTCTTGGGGAAGTTGCATGCATAGTGGCCCTCCTTGCCATAGTTGAAGCACTCGCCCTTCTTTTCACCTTTCTTACTGCCCTGTTTGGCTCCCTTGCACTTGTCGCCTTGGCCTCCAGTGGGAGGATAGACTGTGTACGTAGAACTTGATGCCGCTGCACTCTCTTGACCGCCTTGTTGCATCCACTTGATGCGTACATACTTGGCAACCTTCGGGTACTTCAGCTCGTCGGAAGGCCAGCCGCCAAGGACCATGCTCATGGGACTCCAACTATCCAGCAAGGCCAAAAGGAGGATCATAGCTTGCAATTGAGAGTCGACCTCCCAACCAGTGGCCACGGACTCCATTGCGGGTGACTCAATATGCTGCATTATCTCCATTATGTTGTCACCTTCGTTGGCTCGGAAGGTGACGAGCCATTTCAAGATGAAAAGGTGATTGGCAAGGTTGTTTGACTGGTAGATGGAGCAGAGGTTTGACCATGCGTAGGCGGCTAGGGTGCATCCTTGGATGTGCCTAAGTTGTGGGAATAATGTAGACACAAGGAGCGGCAACGCGTTTTTGTTGTGCTTCTTATATGCCTCCTTCACCTCGGCCATTGCAGTCTTCGGCGGAGCACTCTCATCACCCTTCACAAGCTCAAGGAGTCTCTTGTTGTCGAGGAAGACTTCAAGCTGCCACCTCCACAAGGAAAAACCTGTCCCATCAAACTTAAGAACAGTGCGGCTGCTCTCTTGCTCGTTGGCGGCAATGTCTTGACCTAGGCAGCGTGAACAAAATCTGGCTTGGGACCTCTTAAAGGCGTGGGTCGATAAGAATTTGTTGGCCTGAGGGTGTGTGTACACGATGGAGTGTTTCTAGCAGTGGCTGGTTCACACCACCAACTGGTTTGGAGAGACTGAAGCTGTGGAGGCAACTGGTTCCAAGGATGACTGAAAACTGGTAAGAGAGTGAGGCAATAGTTTTTGGCCTCAATTGACTGGGAATTCACTCTTGAACAATGCTCACATGCAGTGATAGTTTTTGGCCACTGATCTTAGCCTTCCAAAACACCAAAGCATGCCTGATTTGAAGCTTCCTAGTAGACTGTATGGCTTCTAGAGTGGCCCTTGGTAGGCTTTCCTTTTTCCCACCTAGGAAGGCATCCCTTCCTTCCTCTAGAATCTTGTGCTTCTTCCTAGATTCTTTAGCTTGCTTGTAGTAGGAGGGAAGGAATCCAGAGGACCAAGACATCTCTAGATGCCTTATAGGATAAGTCACCCCTTCTAGAAGGTGTGCCACCTCCCTGGACCCTCAATTGGCCTTCTAGAAACTTAGAGAGGAACTCTAGAGGTCGAGCTAGCTTCCTGGCATCTAGTTTTCACCTCCCTTGAGGCATGGCAGAAACTGATCTTGTGGGACTTGTACCCGGGCCCCTGCCTCTAGAGGTGGACTCCATTAACAATGAAGCCACTTGGGATTGTCTTTTTGGTGTTGCTTTTTGGTGTCACTCCTGCCATGGTGAGGAGCATTACTCCAACAAAACTGTCGACATCACTGATTATCGCAGCAGGATCAAATCCTTGATGTATCTAGCCACCACTGTTCAAGCGGACATGACCTTCTCTGTCAACTTCCTGGCTCATTTATCCCAGAAGCCCTGTTTGAGGCATCTTGAGGCTGCACTGGGTGTCGTCGAATAGGCATTGTCCACTTCACATATGGGGCTGTGCTCTAGATGACAACATTTTGTAATTGTTGATGGATACACCTATAGTGTCTAGGCTCATGATGCAGATGCACGTAGCCACACTGGCTACATCTTTCTTGTGGGTGGGACTGCAGTATCATAGAAAACTGGCAAGATGGGTTGTGTGGCACGCAGCTCTAGCAAGGCTGAGTATGTCACACTTGGCGCAGGTGCTTGTGAGAGTGTCTTTCTTTCTCGCTTGCTGCAGCAGCTTTGCGGACCCACCAGTTGCATCACATTGTGCTGCATAAATCAAAGCACTAAGGTGATTGCTGAGTATGATGGCATGCATCATTCACGCATTAAACACATCAACATTGAGCATCAATTTGTACACAAGTGCATTACCGTAGGAGCGGTCCTGGTGAACTGGGTCGACACACGTCAGCAACATGTAGACTTTCTCACCAAAACTCTTAGTAGTGGAATGTTCAAGGCTGCTGTGCATTCTCCTGGCTTGTTCCATGCATGCGATGCTTGTGGCTAATGTAACAACTTCTTCTTTTTTCTTCTTGTTGGGAGTCTTCATGTGGTGTGTTGGCTGTTTGTCCGTGGGTCATGGGGGAGTGTTAGTTGTGGCAGTCAAACACGCTAGTGACCTCTTGACTCCATACATCTATAAACACCATCACTGCAAGTGACTGAGCTGGCATGAAGCTGTGGGCCTCTTATAACTGGCGTCTCTGCCGGGTGCAAGATTGGCATGGACATAGCTATGATCGGTTCTACTAGAAGCAGTTCTTGCTGTTCTCAACATTTGGTGATTGGCCGTTGGATGGCTAAAACATGAGAGAGATTACATGAGAGGCATGCTCCACATATGGTCATGGTCGATGTGGACTATTGGTTGTTTCTAACTTGCATGAAAAGCTAGTTATGTAGCACTCACGCCAGGTTGCTGATCCTACTGTGTTGCACTCTTGGTTGCTCCGAGTTGTGAGAGACCACGGCTTTTAGCCGACCAGTTCGGTTTGACCCGGGCGTGGTGGTAGGGCTCCACTTTGAGCTGCTCGCATGGGGGGCCAGGTCAATTGTGTGCTAAGAGCCCGCTAGCTCTTTACTCACAACACTTGTCTCTTGCCACCTTCTAAGGCAGTTTTTCACCAACTCCTAGCTCTACCTATAGTCATGGGTGTGTTGGGTGATGAGCTTGCATGGTAGCGAATGAGGGTTGGCGTCTTGCCGCTAACTACAATCCTAGGTACTGATCCTTAGGGGCCACCTTGTTGATTGCTGACTGCACATTGGTGAGAAGCTGCCCTTGGTTAATACCGAGAGGTGGGGCTCCAACCCTCGACTGGCGGTGTGTGCTGATCCGAGCGGTTGCTTGGTGTGGGTGCGTGCTCACCGGTGTCTTAGACGCTTGCTCTCCCTTCCTTGGTTCTCTCTTGGTTTGACACTTGATTGTAAGGCAAGCTTAACACATCCATGGCGTTTCTTGTTTCCTAGCTCACACCCACCCACATGGCATACTTTCTTAGCTAGGAAGCTGCCTCAGAACTATTGGTATCAGAGAGACGAGTGTACGCCCATGTTCCTTGCTGAACTGGATCCGTGAATCACCTGCCAAACGGTACCTCTACGACCACGACGGGCCCGCGGAATTTGTATTGCAAGTGGTCTCTCTCTCAGGTCATCAGCACCACCGCCTGCACTTACCCTTTGTTGCCACGTCTTTGGCAGGCCAGCATCAGTGCAGGTCACCCGTCCATCTTCGCCCCGTTACCCGAACATTACTCCTACTGCCAAGACAGACCATTGGCGCTCTCACCGCTGCCGCCGTTTGGCTGACCCTGCGCTCTCTCTGCACCCGTGGTACACCGCATTCTGCATGGCCTCAACGCAACCATCACTCTTTTGTCATTTGGGCACTTCTACTGTCGCCCAACACCGGAACCCTCTCCAGGTCCACCTCCCGCCACCACACGGCACTCTTGTTGCCACTGCCAGTCTTCCTACCCTGCACCATCTCTGAACTCTAAGTACACTGCATTCTATGTGATCACATAGCAGCCAAGAAGCAATCCTCCTTGCTTTGTCATTTGGACACCTCTTTTGCCTTCCAACGCAGCAGAGCTCTGCTTGTCCTCCTTTCGCCGCCTTCCGGCACTAAGCACCGTTGTAGCTCTTCTCAACGTTCATGGGTATTGCCTCTCTCTGTCGCAGCCACCCAAGTGGAACTCAAAATGTTCTCCCACTCTACGCTGCCATCTGTAGTACCATAGTTATTGGAAACAACATCCGTCAGCTCCATATGTCGTTGTAAAGCCTGCCACACTGGATTCGCCCACCAACAAGAGTACGTCACTTTGGTTTTGCATGCTGGACAACTCATACTGGCATGGAGACATTGCTGTAGTAGTGGAATGTGATTCAAAGGAACAAGAACGTGAGATTGACATACAAGTCTACGTGACAAACGACTTTCTCCTGTTGCCACCACGTCCCTCAAGCATGCAACCGCCCAGTGAAATTCAGTCGTCCACCTCCAACCCTGCTCCAGCTCCCACAGAAGCAGACTCGGCCGATCCTTCCACGACACATCAGGTGCATGGATTTCTCCCCATTTTGCCACTCCACACTGACTGCATCAGCCTGGCCGGTGCCATTTGCAACGCAGCCTCAGGCGATGTCACAACCTTCTCAGCTACGGCACGTGGTTGCAGGGCCCCAATACAAACTATATCGGGTCACACAGCAGAGGCATACGCACATGCTGCGGCGACTGTCATGTTACTTGTAGCTGCCGCCACCAACATTGCCACACACATGACCGCTTCAACTACTCCTGTGACCATTCTAGCATCCTCTATAGATGACGCAACGGCAAGCGCAGTCGGTTCCATTCGTGCGTCCACTATGGCTGTTGTTGTCACACGTATCGAATCTCCTCAGGATCTTGCGTACCACATCACCACGGGTGTCCTCATTGTGCTAGTATATGCATTGATTGCAAGCATCACGATAACAGGTTTTCTCTATCTCACTGTGCCTGCCACTGGGTGGGTGGCTGTCCTCTTCTCCTCAACAGTCGTAGTGATGCCTCCTCTCTTTGCACTACTCCAATGCTACTATTCTGGTGAGAAATTCTCCTCTCTCTCCTCTCCATCCATCCTACATTCAATTTCTCATCATAACACGACCAGAAGAAACCATAGCAGCCTTGCAGGATGCCCTTAGCGTGGTCCAAGCACCTTGCCACAAGGTTGAGGATGAACTGCAACAGGGACGTAAATTCTAGCACAAGCTGGCCACCACAGTAACTGCATTTGTCATAGCGCTCTTGCGTGCCTTCCTGGTTCTCACTACTGTTTTACCTACTGAGGTGGACACATCTGCTCAAGCATGTGCTCCTCCTAGTGGTGGTGTCTTTATATCCTCTTCCGGTGGTCTCTCTACAGCTGCTCTTGCTGCAATTCTCCTTCCTGTCAGGCAGAAGGATTTTGAAACACCACCGCCTCACTTTACATCTAAGTTGAGCTTCACCTCGTGGGAGACATGCTTCTATGCTTGGGCCCAGGGCAAGCTGCTATGGGAATCCTACTCTCCAGCCAAGCCACCATTTGCTCCTTAGCACTCTAAAGTAGCTAGGGCTGTGCAAGGCCTTATCAATGCACAGCCTGAAAACCTCTTCATGGACATCTGTACGTACAATGCCAACCATAGACGTGGCACACCCGCTGACCCTGTCGGTGCCTATGCCCTCATGTGTTGCCACAAAGTTGTGACTGGGCATGCTGTTTAAAGTGCCCTTACTATACAGTACAACACATTTTTGATTCAAGCAGATGACACCATGGATGAGTATTGGGCATGGAGCTGACGTCTTTTGCATGACCTGGGCAGAGTAGTCCCAGGTCCTCTCTTTGCTTGCCTGCCCATTGTTGCTGGTCTCATTCTTCAGGTCTCTGACCTCTACCTCCATGTCTCTCTGGAAGAGGGCCTTGCTTCTGCTTCGGTCCCTGAGAACTCTCCACATGAGATCGGACCTCTCTATGAGTTCACTGCTGCTCGCTTCATTGATTGGTGGAGAAACTTGTAGCACAAGTGGATGCATGGCACAGCTCTCGCTGCGGTCACCACCTCCTCTCCAGCCGTCCGCGCCCCTCGCCAGCCCATGGGGCTGGATTCCTCCTCCATCCAAGCTATCCTACTATCGTCCTCCCTCTTCTCACTAATACGTACCTCCCTGGACGTGTGACCATGGTCACTTCTCTAGTCGCTCCTCCAAACACTCCTCTAACTGTCGTGACAAGGAGTGGACTGTTGAGTTCCGTCTAGTGGAGCTCCTTCACCTTCGCTCACACGGAGGTGAGAGTGTGAGTGGCCAGTCTTGGGTGTTTGTCTCTGAGTCCAATGCCAGCCTTCGTGGTGCTACGTCCGCCTGTGTGTAGGGGGCCATGCCTGATGACCGTTCATGGATTGAGGAGTGGCAGTCTCACACGTTCCCCAATCGTCTTGGTGTCACTGCCACCCACTCCTTGTGTGGCANCTAACGTCGTGACAAGGAGTGCACTCTTGAGTGCCTTCTAGTGGAGCTCCTTCACCTTCGCTCACACGGAGGTGAGAGTGTGAGTGGCCAGTCTTGGGTGTCTGTCTCTGAGTCCAATGCCAGCCTTCGTGGTGCTACGTCCGCCTGTGTGTAGGGGGCCATGCCTGATGACCGTTCATGGATTGAGGAGTGGCAGTCTCACACGTTCCCCAATCGTCTTGGTGTCACTGCCACCCACTCCTTGCGTGGCACTGTCAATGTCTAAATCCTTGTGCCCTCCACTCGTGCGTCCTTAGGCCACTGGATAATTGACTCTGTAGCCACACATCACATGACCTCCTGTCGCTCGTCCTTTCTGTCTCTTGGGCCAGTTGGTTCTGTTTGCACTGTACGCATTGGCTCCGACCAGCTTCTCCTTGTACAAGGTGTTGGTGTTGTCTGATTTTTTGGTCGTCTTGGCACAATTTACCTCCATGACGTGCTATTTGTGCCCAACCTTGAGGTTAGCCGTCTCTCCGTGACCACCCTCGATGACCAGGGCATGAATTTCTCGTCCACCCACGGCATTGCCTGTATTGAGTTGCGCTTGTTTGGCCGGGTTGTCCTTTGTGGATAACGCTATGACCGTCTGTTCAGTGCCCCTCTCACGTTGCCTTTGTGTTTTGTTGCCCCTGGTTTTTTTCACATTGCGTATTTGTTTTCTCCTGTACATGCGGACCTTGTGCATCGTCGCCTGTGTCACATTCACACTCCCACCATTTATCATCTTCTCCATCTTCGCCCTATTACTAGCCTTGTCCCTGTCACGTTTGCCCCTCTGTGCTCCTCCACCTACGTTGATTATGCCAGTGGCAAGATGAACCATTCCCCATTCACAGCTACTGAATCCACCTCCTCCCATCCCTTTGATCTTGTGTATGCTAATGTCATGGATCCTCTACCTCATGACTTGTTTGGTGACTAGAGTCGCTATTGTTGAAAAATTGCCCCTCCGCATGCCCAAGTGCGGCGCCGAGAGGCGCTGACGAGCCGCCAGAAAATGGAAACTCCGCTCCGGCCGATCTGGCGACTCGACATTTGCTCGGATCCTAAAATGGAGGATTGCCCCTGAAAGTTGATAAAACGCTAAATCCGGTCAAAGTTGTTTGCTGCAATTGGACAAGTATCGAGGGAGATATGGCCTTCTAAAGTTGGGGTATGCGCAGCGGCTCTGGGAGCCGGCTGCGACTCGAAATCCGGTCGATAATCGACCGGACTGAGAAACAAAGATACCATCTGGAGAAAATGCACCGATAGGCCTACCAAGGCGTCCGGTGGATGATCCACCTGATCCGGCGGATCATCCACCGGATCCAGTAGTGCAGGTTGTTACTGAGGGACTTTGCCAAAATCCTGGCTCGACGTCCGAAACTCAGTAGTACGTTTTGTTACTCGGGGACTGTCAAAATTCTGACTGCAGGTCCGCGGACAGGTTTCGAACCTCGTCACACCCCATCACCAAACACGACCCAAAAGTGGGTAGCGTGCGTGGAAACACTACAGGGGACCCATACACCATGTGCAATGGGACATGCGCCTTGGGAAAGGCGCTTCGCATGTGAATGAAGGCGCCACGGCGAGTGGCGGCGTCAGGCTTCTGTGGTGGGTGAGACCTGCGCTTCGACAAGCATAACTTGAGCTACGCTTGGCCAAATTGCGCGCAGTTTGGTGCGTTGGAAAGCTCATGACTAGCCCTATAATTGTTGTGATCATGTCTATGTTACAAAACTAACGCAAAACAACGTTGTTCCCTTTGCAAACTGACTGTCTCTAAATTCCTGCTCACATAGCGTGAGGCGACCAAAAAGCTCACGCTTAGTCTCATATTCGCTCAAAACAGTAGACAAGAATCACTAGAGGCGATCAGACGAACGTCGGGACCGCACCTCGCGGATCTCATCCTGACAAAGGGTTATGGGGCCACAACCCTGAACGCCTCCAACATTCACGTCTTTCGCAGCGCACGGGATCGTCATCTTGGACGTCGCAGTGAAGTTCTGAGAACTCATCGGAGTAGGAGCCGCGCACATGGCACAGAAAGAGACTCAGCCCATTCAGAAGTATGCAGGCGGCCCAGGTTTCAGGCTATGGAGGTGGTAGCTTGAACTGCACCTCTCGCATAAGTGGCTTCTGGATGTCATGTTGGGAAAGGAGGTGCTCAGAGGGGCGACTTCTACGGACGCGGAGAAGCAGGCCTTCGAAAAGAAGAACACGGAGGCGCTCATGCTCCTGGTGTCCGGGACAGCCAAATTGCAGTGGGGCTACTTCCAAGGCTGCAAGCTGGCAGCCGAAGTTTGGCAAAAGCTCTGCGCCATCCACCAATCCAAGTCACTCGCGAACAAAATCTTCGCGATGAAGCGACTCCTCACAATGAGAATCGAGGAGGGAGATGATGTCATCTCCGCCATGCAGCAGATCGAGTTGCTCGTCTCGCAATGCAATGACGTGGGGTGGAAGATCGACACGCATCTGCAAGCGATGGCCCTCCTCATGGCCCTACCTGACAGTTGGGGTCCACTCATCACCGTCCTCGAAGGATGGTCGGAGGACAAGTTCACCTATAGTGCGATTGCAGAGTACATCCGCAATGAGGCGCAGCGTCGGAGCTGCGAGGAGTCCTCGTCTTCCTCATCGGCCCTCGTCACCAAAATGCGCGGTGGCGGAAGCGGGGGCCGAGGAAGTGGCGGAAAGGGCGGTGGCAAGAAGGGCGCCAAGAAAGGTGTGTGCCGCAACTGCGGCAAGGAGGGCCATTGGGCCCGTGAGTACCCGGAGGAGGCGGAGACCGGCGGCAAAAACAAGGGCAGGTCGTTCCTCAACGGCAACAAGAACCACTTCCTCAAGAAGGCCAACAGGCGGTGCCTGGATTCTGGGGCCGAGGAGCACACCCAAGTCGAGAAGGTGGGGTTCGTCACCTACGAGAAGTCCTCCAAGTCAATGGTGGTCGTGAACGACAAAGTCGAGCCGGCGGCCGGCCAAGGCGACGTGGAGGTGGANGGCTGAGGAAGTGGCGGAAAGGGCGGTAGCAAGAAGGGCGCCAAGAAAGGTGTGTGCTGCAACTGTGGCAAGGAGGGCCATTGGGCCCGTGAGTACCCGGAGGAGGCGGAGACCGGCGGCAAAAACAAGGGCAGGTCGTTCCTCAACGGCAACAAGAACCACTTCCTCAAGAAGGCCAACAGGCGGTGCCTGGATTCTGGGGCCGAGGAGCACACCCAAGTCGAGAAGGTGGGGTTCGTCACCTACGAGAAGTCCTCCAAGTCAATGGTGGTCGTGAACGACAAAGTCGGGCCGGCGGCCGGCCAAGGCGACGTGGAGGTGGAAGTCGCGGTGGGCGGCAAGAAGGAGCTATGCACAATTCGTGATGTGCAGCACGTCCCCGGCCTGGCTGACATTTTGAGTGTCAGCCGCTTGACGGACAAGGGGTATGAGGTGCTCTTCTGCAGGAAAGGCGCAGTGGTGCGCATCGACGGCGATGGCGAGGTCGTGCTAGAGGCACAGCGCGAGGGCGGTCTCTACATCGTGGAGACCAAGGTGGTCCTCGCGGCATCTGACACAACAGATTTGCAAGAGCGCGTCGTCAACATGGCCAAGGGAGGAAGCGCTGATCTGGAGCTCTGGCACCGACGGTTGGGGCATTTGGCGCCCGCAATCGTTAAGGAGATGGCGAAGCGCGACATGATGCGCGGCCACGTCGTCGACGGTGCAGACACGGCAGCAGATGCAGCAGCGTACAAAAAGTGCGAGCCTTGCATTTTGGGCAAGGCGCAGCGCAAGCCATTCAACGAGAACGCGGCTCGCGCAAAGGACCTACTGGAGGTCGTGCATAGCGACGTGTGCGGACCGTTCAAAACGCCGTCAAACGGCGGCTTCAGACACTTCGTCACCTTCATTGAGGACTACAGCAGGAAGCTCTACGTGTACTTCATGAAGCGGAAAGGCGAGGTCCTGGACCAGTTGAAGGAGTACGTTGCAGCGGTGGAGAGGCAGACTGGCCGGAAGGTCAGAGTCCTACGCAGCAACAATGGCGGAGAGTACGTGGCCTACAGCGGGTGGATGAAGCAGCAGGGCATCAAATGGGAAAGTACTACACCGTACTCACCACAATCCAACAGAGTGGCGAAACGGGCAAACCAGACGCTGCTCAACATGGTGCGGACCATGCTTGTGGATGCGAGATTGCCGCGAGGTTTCTGGGCAGAGGCTGTGTGTACAGCAAGCTACACCATCATCCTCACCCCAACAGCGGTGCTGAAGGGCAAGAGCGGCTGGAAGACGTCGCAAGAGGTTTGGAGCGGGCGCAAGCCAAACGTGGCGCACCTGAAGGTGTTTGGGTGCAAGGCGCACGCGATGGTGCAGGCGGTGCAACGACGCGGCAGCAAGCTGGAACCGCGGGCAAAGCTGTGCTTGTTCCTCGGCTACGAGAGCACGCAAAAGGCGTATCGGCTCTGGGACCCGCGCACTCAAGAGATCATCCACAGCTGTGACGTCGAGTTCGATGAACAGTAGAGCTTCAGCAGCAGCAGCAACGACATGAGCACCGAGAACACTCTAAAACAGGGGGAGTGGTTCCAGCTCCTTGACTATGAAGAGGAACTGACGGACGCGGAGGTCGATGATGCGGCGTCGGAGCGCGGCAGTGCAGCAAGTGCAGCAGCCGACGCGGAGGACTCCGATGATGATGCTGCTGGGCTGGAGATCCGGTGGAATGATCCGTGAAAGGAGGCACCGTGGGTGCCGAAGCGCGCACTCCTGGGGGAGTTCGCGTCGAGCGTCGGAGAAAAATCCTCCGGACGCGCCGCCCGTCCGGTTGATGGTTCACCGGAGCGGGAGGAATCCTCGGGGAACCGTTCAGTCAATGATTCACCGTAGCGGGCTGAGTCGGAAGGATCGCAACAGAGGGACGAGACGCCAAGACTGCCGCGCCGCAGCGGGAGGCAGCGGAGAGCGGGGAAGCGTTTCGACGTAGGCACCGGTCGATGGATCGGCATGACGTGGTGCATGCTGGCTACATCAACGGAGCCAACGACCATGCAAGAGGCGCTTGCAAGGCCCGAGGGAAAGCAGTGGGACTCTGCCATCAAGTTGGAGCATGCATCCATTGCATAAAACGACACGTGGCAGCTGGTTGACAAGCCGAAAGACACCAAGGTCATCGGCTCCAAGTGGGTCTTCAATACCAAGTTCACAAAGGAAGGTGTGGTTGACAAGCACAAGGAGCGGCTTGTGGCGAAGGGGTACGCACAGCGTAAGGGCGAACACTACGATGAGATGTTTGCCCCCGTCGCCAAGTTCACAAGCATCCGGGCGATCCTTGCGGTGGCAGCCGCGAAGGACATGGAGCTCCACCATATGGACGTAAAGACGGCCTTCCTCAATGGCATCATCGACAAGGAAATCTACATGGAGGTGCCAGAGGGGGTGGAGGCACCGGAGGGCAAGGTGTGCAAGCTGCGGAAGTCCTTGTACGGGCTAAAACAATCGCCCCAATGCTGGTACCAACAGATGGACAGCTTCATGGCACAACTCGGCTTCAAGCGCTGTGAGGCAGATCACAGTGTGCATGTGCGGCGCAGCAAGAAGCTCCATCAGATTGTCGCACTCTACGTGGACGATCTGATCTTGTGCTCCTCAGACCTGCCAAGCCTACAACAGCTGAAAGAGCAGCTGAGCAGCAGGTTCAAGATGTCGGACATGGGGGAGCTGGAGTCCTACCTTGGGGTGAGCATTACGGGGAACCGGAGGGCGCCCACGCTTGAGCTGGGGCAGGCCAAGTACGTTGCCGAGGTGCTGAAGTGGTACGGCATGGAGGAGTGCAAACCAATGTGCACTCCTGTCTTCACGACCTATGAACAGAGTGCGGCAATGGCACTGCAAACAAAAGAAGAGCGGGAGGACATGGCAGGGGTGCCTTACCACTTGGCGGTGGGCAGCCTCAGGTACGCCATGGTGGCGACTCGACCGGACCTGGCCTACGCGGTGGGCCAAGTGAGCAGGTACGTGGCTGACCCAGGGCCACTACACTGGCAGGCGGTCAAGCGCATCCTCCGCTACCTGCAGGCGACGCGGCACGCGCGCCTGAGGTTCGAGGGCAAAGGGCGGGCGGACCTTTTGCGTCTGGTCCGCTACACGGATGCAGACTACACTGGCGATGTGGACAAGCGCAAGTCCACATCCGGCTACGTGTTCTTCCTCGCTGGTATAGCGGTCTTGTGGTGCAGCAGGAAGCAGGACTCCGTCGCCACCTCCACAGTGGAAGCTGAGTACATTGCACTGGCCGAGGTGGTCAAGGAGGCGGTGTGGCTCCGCAGGTTGCTGGGGGAGCTGGGTGTGCCGCAGCTAGAGCCTACGGTTGTGCATGAGGACAACACTGGCTCCATCTCGCTGACCAACAACCCGATGGAGCATAGGAGGACAAAGCACATCGACGTGCATTATCACTACGCACCGGAAATGGTCAAGAAGGGGCAGGTGGTGCAGCAGCACTGCAGCACGCATAGCATGCTTGCGGATTGCTTGACCAAAGCGCAACCCGCAGACCGGCACGCGATGAGCGTGGCTGGACTTGGGATGACCAGGTATGATGGGCTGGAGGGCGCAGTAGAAGATGAGTGAGAGCAAGCAGGAGCAGCGGGCATGGAAGGTGCAAGGGGGAGAATGTTGAAAAATTGCCCCTCCGCATGCCCAAGTGCGGCGCCGGGAGGCGCTAACGAGCCGCTAGAAAATGGAAACTCTGCTCCGGCGGATCTGGCGACTCGACATGTGCTCGGATTCTAAAATGAAGGATTGCCCCTGAAAGTGGATGAGTCGCTGAATCCGGTGGAAGGTGTTCTGCTGGAATCGGACAAGTATCGAGGGAGATATGGCCTTCCAAAGTTGGGGTATGCGCACCGGCTCTGGGAGCCGGCTGGGACTCGAAATCCGGTCGATAATCGACCGGACCGAGTAACAAAACTACCATCTGGAGAAAATGCTCCGATAGGCCTGCCGAGGCGTCCGGTGGATGATCCACCTGATCTCGCGGATCATCCACCGGATCCAGTAGTGCAGGTTGTTACTGAGGGACTTTGCCAAAATCCTGGCTCGACGTCCGAAACTCAGTAGTACGTTTTGTTACTCGGGGACTTAGTCAAAATTCTGACTGCAGGTCCGCGGACAGGTTTCGAACCTCGTCACACCCCATCACCAAAAACGACCCAAAAGTAGGTAGGGTGCGTGGAAACAGTGCAAGGGACCCATACACCATGTGCAATGGGACATGCGCCTTGGGAAAGGCGCTTCGCACGTGAATGAAGGCGCCACGGCGAGTGGCGGCGTCAGGCTTCTGTGGTGGGTGAGACCTGCGCTTCGGCAAGCATAACTTGAGCTACGCTTGGCCGAATTGCGCGCAATTTGGTGCGTTGGAAAGCTCATGACTAGCCGTATAAATGTTGTGATCATGTCTATGTTCAAAAACTAACGAAAAACAACGTTTTTCCGTTCGCAGACTGACTGTCTCTGAATTCCTGCTCGCATAGCGTGAGGTGACCAGAAAGCTCACGCTTAGTCTTAGATTTGCTCAAAACAGTAAACAAGAATCACTAGAGGCGATCAGACAAATGTCGGGACCGCACCTTGTGGATCTCATCCTGATAGCTATGTGCTATGCTTGATTGCCGACTTCTCTTGCTTTTGGTGGATCTTTGCTCTTCATCACAAAAGCAATGTCACTGATGTCCTAGAATCCTGGCCTTCTCAGGCTGAGCATGCCTGTCTTCGTCCGTTGCTTGTCTTTTGTAGTGCAAGGCGGGGTGAATTTCTTAGTCCTACCTTTTGCTTTCTTGAGTTGAATGGTGTTTGTCTTGAGTCCTCTAACCCCTAGACACCACGGTACAATGGTGTGTCTGAATGGTGGAACCGCACCCTTGCCAATGGTGTGCGCTCCCTTCTCTCCACCTCTGGTCAATCCCCCTTGTTTTCCTTTGAGGCCATGTCCTACATGACGTGGGTCTCAAATCGTGTCCCTCATGGTCCTTTCCCTCACATTGGCATGCCCTTTGAGCGCTAGACAGGCCGGCATGCTAACCTTCACCTGGCTTGTATGTGGGGTGGTCTTGCTTCAGTTTTGCTTCTTGTTGAACAACAGGATGGTAAGGTTTCTCCTTGTGGTCGATTGTGCATATTCACTTGGCTGTTACAGATTTTCCTCCTTTGTCCAAGAAGATACGCAACCTCAATGCTAAGGATAATCTCTACTAGCCGGACGCGGTTGACAGCCATCAATTACTTATGGGATGATTTGATTTTTTGTCTCAGCATTCAAAAGACTAGATAGCCACTTTTCAAGGTGGTTGACTCCCGGAAGTGAACTGTTTCTGAGATGAGGAGTGGTCTCTGTCAGATTCTATTCCAGACACCCTTATTCAATTTGATAGAAGACACTGTCCCTTTTCTTGTGAGAGTAAGTGTTATTCCACAAAGATGGAGGTAAAACTCAACAAGAAGTAGAAAGCGGTGCCACATCTCATCAAGGTTCCTGGGTTAAGCATCCACCAGTCCATGAAGATCCTAGAGTATGACTTCTTTGAATCTTGTTCGCAGTTGGTGATTCACTCCTGCACACAAGTTATGTACCTTTTCTTCAATAAGAGGATTGCCAAATAATAGAGGGTCAACAAGCAGGCCATCTTTCACACAAAGCCACGTAGAACCTCTAGAACTAGGACTCTTAAGATCTATGTAGTCCAATCATACAAAGATTCTTGCCCATCAAGAGTGTAGAGCCTAGGCAATTGAGCAATGTGGCACACAGGTGGACTACGTTTTTGCAACAAGTCCTCAGTCCAGTTTCTCCACCATGCTTGCTGAAAACTGTGTTGGCAGAGCAGAGTACCTGCACACATTTTCCTACAATAATGATGGTACGATGGATGGCGGAGTGGTTGAAGATGGTCTCAAATGATCTGGAGGGTTTGATGAAAGGCCTCCAGCCTGGTAATGGTGTTCATGTTCACTAAGGAGAAAGGGATCAACCTGATACTCCCATAGAGACCAGTTCTGGGCTCAAAAGGGGAGAGCATCAGATCATGCATTCCCATTTTCTCCCTGCTCTTCAATCACAAGAAGACAGGAAGGAAAGACACAAAGGACTGGAAGTGGAGGCTCCAAGCGAGCCATACCGCAAAGCTGAGTGGGTGTTTATGTTCATTGTACTGATGGAGTTATGCGATGATCAAAACTTCTGCCATGATTCTTGTCACAGAAGTGATCAATCACAGCTTATCCTTTTGAGTCTTTAAACAACATGTAGTAAGTGGCTTGATGCCAAGAGTTTTCAACCATGGCTATCCTTGGTTAGAAACATGTGAGTTTAAACTTCCACAACCCTCCCCCCGTTTTATCACTATGTTCATGGCAGCAATGAGGACGATGAGAAAGGTGATGACAACAATGGCAGCAATGAAAGCGGCTGACGTAATGACAACAAAGGCTACTATGGAGGCAAGGATGTTGATGAAAGTGATCGCGGAGACAACAAAGAAAACAAGAGGTCGATGATAGCAGCATCCAAAACGACAAATCAATGAGGATGAAAATACAGAACATGCTGATGATTACAATGAAGATAACAATGATGATGATGATGAACAATGTGAAAGGATGGTGATGACAGTGAAAACAAGAATGACCAAGAAGAAAGTGATGACGACAACGACGACTATGATGGCAGCAATGTAGAGAAGGATAACAATGACATCAACAAAGAAAAGGATGATTAAAACAACAACAAAACCCCATAACTGTGTCAGATGTGCTTACCCACTCTCATGTCTCCTGGTTGGGTACTTGTTTGGGATTTTGTAACCATTGGGAAAGTAGGCAGTGGACCGCTGACATCACTCATTTTTGCTGAATACCATGTCGGTTTTCACGTCACTCAGAAAACGTTGTTCATGTGCGCAAATAATCAAGAGACTAAACTTCACCTTTGTTTGAAGGGAATTTCTAGGTGTCTGTGACAGCAGGGCTTCCTGAGTAAAACCAACAAACTTTGATGGAAGATATGGGGGTTTTGGAAACCATTTCTCCTGATTTTCACCAGGGAAACCATGGGTAGACAGGAACAATTCTGCACTCAATAGACTGATGAAATCAACAAAATGTAAATGATTACATTGTGTAGCACTTGGACATAAGTACATGGGTGTAACAGTTCATACTTCAACGCACGCATGAACGTAAGCTTGATTCATCCGTGAATTGAATGTTGAAGAAGCTATATCCATTGAGGCATAGAAATAATGCTTTCTGCTGATGAATATAGCAGGGTCTATTCTATGTTAATGTCTGACTTTGCAACATCGAGTTCATCCACACGCAATAACGCTTTACTATGGCCACGACTGGATAGGCTTGAAAAGGAGATGTTTGATTTTCGCCCCTGCCAGTAGTCTGGGGTATGAATTGCCACCTGGACTCATCTTCGTCTTCCGCGTCTCCACACTACGCATGTTCTCGGACCAAATCTTGCATGTCTAGCCCCAAGAAAACTCCCTTCTGCTTTGCTTCACTGATTTTAAGAGATTTCTCGTGGACAGGTGACTGAACTAAGGGAGCATTCTTGGTTCAAAGTATGTGGAATCCTGATTTTGCATGAGAAATGTTGTTTGCGCTACTCGCGCGGGGTGGGGGACTGCGTGGATCCGCGACAAGGAAAAGTTTCCATTTCATAGCCGTGGACCTCGTGCATTGAAGCATGTCCACTAAAGTAGAGGGGTGAAAAGGTTTTTCACCCGGTGCATTGTAGCATGCCGCACAACCGACATTTCCGTTGAGCACAACCAAACCATTGAAGGAGACAGTCAAGCATAGCCTATTCCAGCTCGCGTGCAGTGGTCAAGGGTGTCCTGAGGTGTCAACTTGACCACTGTGAGTGGCCACAGTGATGGCCTGAGGGTGAATGTGCACCCTGGAGGGTCCCTAGCAGTGGCTGGTTCACACCACGAACTGTTTTTGGAGAGACCAAAACTGTTGAGGCTACTGGTTTCAAGGATGGCAAAAAACTGGTCACAGAGTGAGGCAATAGTTTTGGCCTCAATTGACTGGGAATGTACACTTGATGAAGGCTCACAAGCAGTGGCATTTTATAGCCACTAATTGAAGCTTTCCAGAACACCAAAGCATGCCAGATTTGAAGCTTCCTAGCAGATTCTATGGCTTCTAGAGTGGCCCTTGGTAGGCTGTCCTTTTCCCACATAGGAAGGCATCCCTTCCCTCCTCTAGAAGCTTCTGCCCTTTCCTAGATTCCTCAGCTTGCTTCTAGTAGGAGGGAAGGTGTCCAGAAGACCAAGACACCTCTAGATACCTTGTATGACAAGTCACCCCTTCTAGAAGGTGTGCCACCTTCCTGGACCCTCACCTGGCCTTCTAGAAACTTAAAGAGGAACTCTAGAGGTTGAGCTAGCTTCCTGGCATCTATTTTCCGTCTCCCTTGAGGCAGGGCAGAACTTCATCTTGTGGGACTTCAACCGGGGCCCCTGCCTCTAGAGGTGGACACCATTAACCACTAAGCCGCCTTGGCTTGTCGTTTTGGTTTTCCTTTTGTTTTTTGGAGTCACTCCTGCCATGGTGAGGAGCATCACACCAGAAATCTCCCTTGCGCATCACCCATGGCAGTTGTCCATGCTCAGCCTGCAACTCAAGAAGCTTGGGAAAGCCTAAGCTCCATACAAGAAGCATCATACCTGTCCTTTGGTTACGCCTTTGTCATGGAATCAGGAAGCATGTTCTTTGTGCCGCAGTGCACAAGCACCACATCATCCTTTGCAACGAGGTCTCGTGCAAAGTGATGTCGGATCTCTATGTGCTTGGTCCTCCGGTGTAGTACAGGGTTCTTGGTCAGGCTGATGGCACTCATGTTTTCAATATTGAGTGCCGTTGGCTTCTTTTGCGGCACCCCAATCTCCTTGAGCAATTGCCACAACCATTGTGCCTTCTTTGGGGCTTCCGTGAGCGCAATATACTCCACCTCAGTGCTGGATAGAGCCACACTGTCCTGCTTCCGGCTTCCCCAAGACACCGCTGCACCACCAAGCACAAAGACATAGCCAAATGTTGACTTGCGGTCATCAACGTCACCTGCCCAGTCAGCATCAGAGTAGCCAACCAACTCGAGGGAGTCAGTCCGCACTCTCCCTCCAAACACAAGTCGCAAATGTGTCATTGCCTTCAAGTAGTGGAGGATTCTCTTCACCGCTTGCCAATGTAGCGGCCCCGGATCAGCAACATAGCGGCTCACTTGTCCTTCAACAAAGGCAAGGTCAGGCCGTGTTGCCACCATGGAATACATTATGCTCCCAACTCTAGACTGGTACGGTACTCCAACCATCTCCACCTTCTCGTCCTCCATGCTCGGGCCCATACTCGAGCTCAGCTCACATGTCGTTGTCATAGGTGTGCCGATTGGGTTGCACTCCTCCATGTTGTAGTGGCAGAGCACCTACTGCACATATTCTTCTTGACCCAATTCCAGCGTGTGTGCTTTGCGGTCCCTCTTGACGGCGATGCCAAGGTAGTACTCAAGCTCGCCCATGTCTATCATCTTGAACCGGCCGCCAAGCTGTTGCTTGAGGCTCTTGAGCTCCTCCTCATCCAAAGACACAAGGATGAGGTCATCCACGTAGAGGACAACAATTTGGTGGAGTCCTGGCTGATTACGCACGTACACGCTGTGATCGGCCTCGTAACGGTTGAAGCCACGTTCACCCATGAAGCTATCCATCTTGAGGTACCACATGAGCACAGATTGCTTTAGTCCATCGAGCGTCTTGTAAAGCCGGCACACCTTCCCTTGCGGCGCATCTACCCCCTCTGGCACCTCCATGTAGACTTCCTTGTCCAGGTCGCCATTGAGGAACCCGGTTTTCACGTCCATTTGGTGGATTTTGTAGTCGCGTGCCGTTGCCACCGAGAGGATAGTACGAATGGAGGCAAACTTGGCAACTGGTGCAAAGGTCTCGTCATAGTGCTCCCCTTTTCTCTAGGCATATCCTTTTTCCACCAGCCGCGCCTTGTACCGCTCCACCTTCCCCTCCTTTGTGAGCTTCTTCCAGAAGATCCACTTGGAGTTGATGATTTTCTCGCCCTCCGGCCGGTCAACCAGCTCCCACGTGCCGTTCTCCTCGTGGGAGGCAAGCTCAGATTTCATTGCTCCCTCCCACTCAGCCCCATCCTTCCACTGCAGTGCCTTCTTTACAGATTGAGGCTCCTCTTGCGTGAAGAAGGCCTGTGCAAACCCAGTCCAAATGCCCTTGTCGACATCATACCTTTTTGTCCTTCTTTGCACGCGGTTACTCGTGCGGGGCTCTTGAGGCGGTTGTTGTTGTTGCTGTACCCTTTTGGCGCCATCCTCTCCAAGCGCCTGTTCCCCCTCTCTTGGAGACGTTGGAGACATGTGTTGACTCCCCACCTCCACGTCCATCTCTGGTGCTTTGGACTCCTCGTCCAAACTGGCCGGAATAAATTCTGCCGCTTGCCCATCCCTCAGGCGATGCTCTCCGGTTGGTGGTGATGCAAGGATGTCACCCTCATTCACGTCCTCCGGCGTCCCCCCCTCAAGGAGTGGTATCCAGTCCCCCCTCTTGGAGAGACCTGCCTCCTTGTCTGTCCAACGGCTTTTCTCGTCGAACGTGACGTCGCGACTCTGCACAATCTGTTGCCTCCTTGGGCCAAAGAGCCGGTACGCCTTGCTTCCGCCCTCAAATCTAAGGAAAATGCACCGGTGGGTACGTGGGTCTAGCTTGCTCCGTCCCTCACGTGTGTGCACCATTGCATGTGCAACACAACCAAACGTGCGGAGGTGACCCACCGCCGGCTTCCTCCCGCTCCACACCTCTTGTGGCGTCTTCCACGCCTTGCTCTCCTTGTCCTTCAGCAGCTTGGTCGGCATGAGATTCATGATGTACGCTGCTGTCCTTGCCGCCTCCGTCCAATATCATTNTCCGCCCTCAAATCTAAGGAAAATGCACCGGTGGGTACGTGGGTCTAGCTTGCTCCGTCCCTCACGTGTGTGCACCATTGCATGTGCAACACAACCAAACGTGCGGAGGTGACCCACCGCCGGCTTCCTCCCGCTCCACACCTCTTGTGGCGTCTTCCACGCCTTGCTCTCCTTGTCCTTCAGCAGCTTGGTCGGCATGAGATTCATGATGTACGCTGCTGTCCTTGCCGCCTCCGTCCAATATCATTGTGTAAGTCCAGCGTCGCTCAACATGGATCGCACCATGTTAAGGATTGTGCGATTTGCTCTGTTTGCGACGCCATTCTGTTGTGGGGAGTGTGGAGTTGTTTTCTGCCACTCAATCCTCTTGCTCTTCATCCACCCAAGGCACCCTGCACATTCACCGCCGTTGTCACTCCGGAACGCCTTCACCTTCAACTTTGTTTGCCGCTCCACATCAGCCACAAACTGCTGCATGCACACAAGTACCTCACTCTTCCACTCCATAAGGTAAAGGTAGAGTTGCCAGCTGTGGTCATTGATGAAGGTGAGGAAGTAGCGAGCTCCGCCGATTGAGCTCGAAAGCATTCCACACACATTTGTGTGTACCACGGCCAGTTTTGCCGATGCACATGTCCCCTTGGCAACAAACGGCTGTCAAGTTGATTTGCCAATGATGCATGGCTCACACACGGTCTCCTTGGTTCCATCAAGGCTGTTGATTTGGAGACCCCGCACCACTTCCCTCTTAGCCATCTCCTTCACTGTCCATGGAGAAATGTGGCAGAGTTGGCGGTGCTAGAGGTCCAGGTCTCCTCCATCCTTCGTTGCAAGATTGGCGGCGTTGGAATCCACCCGGCTGCTGAGGATCTTTGCGCGTAGCAGGTAGAAGTTGTCCTCCCTCTTGGCACGTGCAATCACCTCACCTTTGCCCTCTTTGCAGATGACAGCCTCCTTCTTTGTGAAGAGCACCTCATGTTCCTTCTCGGTAAGGCGGCTAATGGAGAGGAGGTTTGCCCAAAAGTTGGGCATATGCAGCACATTGTAGATTGTGCTCGTGACATGTTTGCCATCCACAATTGACTCAATGCGGACGTTACCCTCACCAGTTGCCACCTCTGTTTTTCCATTGGCCACCATCATGCGTCTCTCCAAGGCGCCGTAGCTGACATGTTTTGCCTTGTTGCATTGCGTGTGGCAGCTTGATCCGGACTCAATGACGGCAACTTCCGAATCCTTCAAGTTGGTGGAGTTGTGCGCCATAAGGGACGTGTTCATGTTTCTTCCTGCCCCGCTACGACCGATCTGTTTTCTTCTTGGGACAGTTGCGCACGTAGTGGCCTTTCTTGTCGTTGTTGAAGCACTCCCCCTTCTTGTCACCCTTCTTGGTACCTTGTTTGGCACCCTTCCTCTTGTCGCCTTGGCCTCCACTTTGAGGATGAACCGTGTAAGCTGAACTTGATGTCGCTGCACTCTCTCAACCGCCACGTCGCATCCACTCATTGCGCACGTACTCAGCAACCTTCGGGTACTTCAGCTCGTCGGAAGGCCAGCCACCAAGGACTGTGATCATGGGACTCCAACTGTCCGGCAAGGCCAGAAGGAGGATCATAGCTTGCAACTGAGAGTCGAGCTTCCAACCCGTGGCCATGCACTCTGCTGCGAGCAACTCTATCTGCTGCATGATCTCCATGATGTTGTCACCCTCGTTGGTTCGGAGGGTGTCGAGCCGTTTGAAGATGAAGAGCTGATTGGCAAGGTTGCTTGACTGGTAGATGGAGCAGAGTTTTCACCATGCTTTTGTGGCCAGAGTGCATCCTTGGATGTGCCCAAGTTTTGGCGGGCATAACGCGGACACAAGGAGCGCCAACGCCTTTTTGTTGCGCTTCTTGTATGCCTCCTTCACCGCAGCCGTTGCAGCCTCTGGTGGAGCAGTGTCATCACCTTTTACGAGCTCAAGTAGTCCCTTGTCGTCGAGGAAGACCTCAAACTACCACCTCGACAAGGCAAAGCCTGCCCCATCAAATGTAAGGATAGCGCGGCTACTCTCTTGCTCGCTGGTTGCCATGTCTTGCTGTTGGGAGCGTGAAATCAAGCTGGCTTTGAGCCCGTTAGAGGCGTGGGCCCATAACCCTTTGTTGGCCTGAGGGTGAATGTGCACCCTAGAGGGTCCCTAGCAGTGGCTGGTTCACACCACCAACTGTTTTTGGAGAGACTGAAACTGTGGAGGCAGCTGGTTTCAAGGATGGCAGAAAATTGGTCACAGAGTGAGGCAATAGTTTTGGCCTCAATTGACTGGGAATGTACACTTGATCAAGGCTCACAAGCAGTGGCATTTTATAGCCACTGATATAAGCTTTCCAGAACACCAAAGCATGCCAGATTGGAAGCTTCCTAGCAGATTCTATGGCTTCTAGAGTGGCCCTTGGTAGGCTGTCGTTTTCCCACATAGGAAGGCATCCCTTACCTCCTCTAGAAGCTTCTGCCCCCTCCTAGATTCCCCAGCTTGCTTCTAGTAGGAGGGAAGGTGTCCACAAGACCAAGACACCTCTAGATACCTTGTATGACAAGTCACCCCTTCTAGAAGGTTTGCCACCTTCCTGGACCTTCACCTGGCCTTCTATAAACTTAAAGAGGAATTCTAGAGGTTGAGCTAGCTTCCTGGCATCTATTTTCCATCTCCCTTGAGGCAGGGTAGAATTTCATCTTGTGGGACCTGAACCTGGGCCCCTGCCTCTAGAGGTGGAAACCATTAACCACTAAGCCGCCTTGGCTTGTCTTTTTGGTTTTCCTTTTTTTTTTTGGAGTCACTCCTGCCATGGTGAGGAGCATCACTCCAACACACAGTTGTATGTGTTTGTAGGTGACAGACATTACGTAGACAGAGGAAGATCTTTGAGTGTCTTTCTGGCTTTTGAAATCCCTCTTGCGGTCAGCCTTTCTCGTTTCTTGCATTTCCAACGCTAGTACCTCGGGCACGGAGGAGGGAAAACAAATTCTTGGAATGTTTCTTCCTACCGTCAAGGGGTCACGGATAGCTTCCCTAGTCGGCCCTGGTAGACTGCAAAACAGTCCATCCCCCCCCCTTCCCCCCCCACCCCCGGAAAACAGGCAAGTGACACAGTTCTTTTGGCACATCCAGCTGGACATAGCTTGGCCTTTGCGTCTGTTCCATGAAAGGCTTGCTCAACGGAAGATTCCAGCCATGTGGCTCCAAGGGGCAAAGCGTCAGATGTGATTGCTTTGGCCCTAAAGCAGAATGGTCTACTTCATTAAGATGCAACCATTACACAGCAGCAATGGAGTGAATCAAAAGTGGCTCCCTTGCACAATACATGCCGAGGTGGTGGATATAGCTACCTTCAAGCCAAGCCATTTGATGTGCATAATGGTGGCCTTGTTTTTGTTGTCAGCAGTTGCATTGACCCTAGTGAGCAAATCACATCCTCACTATGTCTGCCCCGTCAGGGTTTGCTTCAACAATCTGCGTCGTCTGCCCCTTTCCCTCACGTCTCTACCATTACCTAGCTGTCCGTAGTGGTTGTGGAAACCCTTTCCCAAAGATCCGGAGTTGTTTGAAATGGGACAAAAGGAAGGGTCTCTTGTGTAGTGGGAATAGCCTGAACCTCCTCCTGATGTTGACTCTGATTGCAGAGGAGAGTTGCAATTGTGAGCGCCATCCACGTTGGTGACAACTCACCGACGTGCTGCTACCAGAAGAGCATTCTCATGAGGTACTTTCTTGCCATGATGGACTGGTTCATCTAGCAAAAAGGACACCGTCAACAAGCTCATGTTGGCGGGAGACATGTTTGACACGTGGACCTACCCCTTCAGCGTGCAGCCACCCACTGTCTCCCAGCTCATTCCGGCAAACCTTGAAATCTTCAACAAGCTTGGCCAAGTCATTGATGCACTTGACGGCGACGTCACCTACATGACTGGGAACCATGAAATTTACACGACAGAGGCTGACTTGGCATCCATGGTGAGCCCCTCTAGATGGANTACTGGGAATAGCCTGAACCTCCTCCTGATGTTGACTCTGATTGCAGAGGAGAGTTGCAATTGTGAGCGCCATCCACGTTGGTGACAACTCACCGACGTGCTGCTACCAGAAGAGCATTCTCATGAGGTACTTTCTTGCCATGATGGACTGGTTCATCTAGCAAAAAGGACACCGTCAACAAGCTCATGTTGGCGGGAGACATGTTTGACACGTGGACCTACCCCTTCAGCGTGCAGCCACCCACTGTCTCCCACCTCACTCCGGCAAACCTTGAAATTTTCAACAAGCTTGGCCAAGTCATTGATGCACTTGACGGCGACGTCACCTACATGACTGGAAACCATGACATTTACACGACAGAGGCTGGCTTGGCATCCATGGTGAGCCCCTCTAGATGGAGGACTCATTTTCGCCAAAACAACTACAACCCGCTGGGTGATGCGGGCCTGCTCATCGGCCACGACCACATCTACTGACTTTTCAACGCCCTCGATCCGAGAGCCTCCCTCCCTGTGGGCCACTTTGTGACGCGCATGATCGCAGACTACTGGCAGGGGAACCTGAAACCGGGAGAGACTGTGGCCGACAAGCCAGACCAGGGTGACCCCAATGGCGTGCATGCCACAAAAATCATCTTTGATGCCTTAGAAAGAGGTGATTTTTCCGTCACTGTGGCCATTCTCGACGACATCAAGGGAAAGACAGGTTTCTCCGGCACAGACCCCATCAAGCTGTTTCAAGGCACCACCACAACTCTTGCCGCAGTGAGGAACAAATATGCCAAATTGTTCTCCACGTGGATCACAAGCAATGGAGGTGGACTGGATGGACTGCTCTTTGCCTCCAAGGCTACTCTGGCTGACTACGACGCGTCATACATGGGATGGTTTGTGCAGCGACAGGCATTCCAGAGCAGAGCCCAGCTGGTGGTGTTTGGGCACACCCACATACCCATCTCCGGCCTTACTGCGTACTTTACGAACTACCTCAATACTGGCTTTGTGTGCCCTTCTGCGCCTGACATGCTAGCCAGGCGGGTCACCTTCATCACTGTGACCTTGCCTGCAGCGGCAGATGCGCCACTCACAGGCACCATCTACCAAGCTGTGAGGCATTCATCAAGTGCTTTTTCCTTCATCGCTACGTCAGCAGGTACCACAGCTGTTGTCGAGGCACCTTTCATGGACTTCTCAAGCTATGCTGAGATCGACAACAGCCAAAACGGTCAGGGACTCACCTTGTCTAGAACCAGCATGACAGCTGGCCACATCATCCATCTGCCTACAACCATTTGTGCCAAGAAAAAATCACGCATGTGGGTCTAGGACTACCGGGCGCATACGGTTAATCCGTAGTGGTTGTGTACAGGGATGGGAATGGGTGGGATTTTGTGTTCAACCTGGAGTGCCCCACAGGAGCGTACCCAAACAGCGCCTCAGGGGGAAACTCCTTCCATGCCCTGACAGGTGAAATCACTATTTGAATTATGCATGTCTCCGCACAGGCTCTTATGAGTACAACCTGACAGCATTTGCTAACCATCGCCCAAAAGGCTGAAGCTATGGCTCTTTTTTCCAAGAGAGGGTCTAAAATTTATCTTCTTGTGTTCTGTTCACTGAAGTAACACCATCCAGCACTTGGCCCCCAGCAGGCCAGGCTTCCAGCTCCGGCCATCCTCTGTTTGTCAAGTTCTCTGTCCTTCTGGGCAGTCTCTAGGGCTCATTCATGGGTGCAAGGGGGCAGAACTCATATGCAACGTCCCATGGAGGATTGCAGCCCCTTCAAACCGCAACGATTGATGGTGCCAGTGACCTCTTCAACATTTTTCAGGCCAACGATGGGTGCTGCGTGTACCGCTTCTGGCTGAGAATTGTGTCCGGCATCTACACGTACCAGGTTTCCGTGGATGCACAAGGACCCTCTGGCTTCTTCTCTGGCTCCATGTGTCTATACTCCACTGACCAGAGTGGGGATCAGTACATCCTGAGTGTCTGGTCATCCACGCGGAAGGCGTACACTGTGCAGTACAACGGCAGAGCACCAGCCATTATGATATATCAGTGGCGCAATGTTGCTTTAAGGCATGCACCAAAAAACCATGGTTGATTTGGAGGGATGCACTTTGTTGTCAACTATCCCCCCCAATCCACATATCCTCTCCACCTCTCTTCCCCTGTTCTGGTCCGCTCTCGCTGTATATGTACCACATCCTGGCGACCAGTCCCTGCCACAAGGTGTCAGGAGACATGAGTTGTGGTGAGGAGACATGAGGTCAGGGGAGGGGATGTGGAGGGAAGCTGGAGTAGATGTGGAAATAAAGGTGAGGTGAGTTGTGGTCAAGAGGGTTGAGATGGGGTGAAGGGGAGTCAGGTGGGCTAAAAAAGGGTGAGCCAAGGTTTTTGGGGTTCTTTGCAGTGTGGTGGGATGCCGTGGGCTGTGGTGGGATGCGTTGGGATGAGGTGGGATGTAAGACGGGGTCAGGTGGGGTGCTGTGGTGTCTGGTGGGGTGCGGTGGGGCAACCTGGGGTGGGTTGGGGTGCGGTGGGTTCTGGTGAGGTGTGATGGATTGCGGTGGAGTACTGTGGGGTTCACTACAGTGTAGTGAACTGGCTTGTGGCACGATGTGGTGCATTGAGATGGGGTCCAGTGTAGTGTGACATGGGGTGACTTGCTTTGTGGTAAGATGTGGTGCAGTGCAGTGTTTGGGAAGATCTGGATGTGTGTGTTGCGGATCTGTGTTTGTGTTTTTGTGTATGTGTGTGTGCGTGTGTGCATGCGTACGTGCATAGGTACGTGTGTGCTTCCGTGCACGCGTGCATGTGCAAACCCATGCGTGTGTACGTGCGTCCGTGTATGTGTGTGTGTGTGTGTGTGTGCGCGCGCGCGTGTGTGTGTGTGTGTGTGTGTGTGTGCATACGTGTGTGTATGTGTGTGTGTGTGTTTGCGTTTGCATGTTTGTGTGTGTGTGTGTGTGTGTGTGCGTGCATTAATGCATGTACATACATGCACATGTGCATCTGTGCATGCATGGGTGCGTTCCTGTATGTGTTTTTGAATGTGTGTGTGTGTGTGTGTGTATTTGTGTGTGTGTGTGTGTGTGTTTTTGTGTGTGTGTGCATGCATGTGCATGTGTGCATGCATGCGTGCGTGCATGTGTGTGTGGGTGCGCATATGCGTGTGTGTGTACGTGAATGCGTGTGTGCGTACATGCTTAAGTGTGTGTATGTGTGTGTGTCTGACCGAGTGTGCATGAATTTGTGTGTGTGTGAAGTGCGGATGTGTGTTTCTTCATGCATGCATGATTGTGAGTGTGCATGAATGAATGTGTATGTGTGTGTGTGTATGTGAGGGGGGAGGGGTGTGTTTGTGCATGTGTGTGTGTGGGGGGGGGGGAGGGGGGTGTGTGGATGTGTGTGTGTGTGTGTGTGTGTGTATGTGTGTGTGTGTGTGTGCCTTTCTTGATGCATTTGGGAAGTTTTGGGTGCTTTCAGACACAATTGAAGCCTTAATGCCTTGCCTTCATCTTTACACTAATTCTTGTACAGCTCTATGAGCTGCGGGGAAATTCTGTTTGATGTGGTGTGGTGCTGGGTGGCCCATTGTGGCACGGTGTGATGGGGTGTGGTGCAGTAGGTTAGGTGTGTTTCACTGCATTGTGGTGCCAAGTGGCGCTGATTGGTGTAGTGCAATACTGAATGGTGTGGTGGAGTGTTGTGTGGTGTATTATGGTGTGGCGTTGTGTGGTACGGTGTGGTGTGGCAAGGTGTTGTATGATTCTGTGTCATGTTATGTGATATGATTGTGTCAGATTGTTTTTTATCATGTCGTGTCTTGATGTTTCGCATCGTGTCATGCTGTGTTGTCGTCTGCTTTGCCTCATACCATGGCACATCATGTTGTAATGTATAATCTTTTTGTTAGTGCTACCTGGTGTAATGTGCCTGCATCTGTGGTATGTAGAACTCATTGTCTTACCAATACTCATCTGTCTAGTAACCTTCAAAATCTCGTTATGTGGCAATTGTTTCATGTATGGCAGCAAGCATGTAACCAAGATGATTAAGGGATTACAAAAAACTACCAGGACCAAGTCCAGGACGGCCAAGACTATGACCAAGACCTGGACCAAGAGTGAAGCCAAGACTATGACCACAAGATGAAGATGAAAACTCAATCCAATGAAGGTGTTCATGTTGTGTGTAACTGTGAGCTCATTTGCTTCAGCACATGCTTAAGCATGTCCATGTCTGTGTGCACTTGTGTTCATGCATGNTTGATGACACTTGCCAAAGAAATTCAACCAAGCAGGCCCTTGTTGTGTAACACACAAAATCAGAAATTTTGTTTCATCACACACCTGCCAGCTCCCAGGTCTTACAATTGAATAGCGTCAAACATGCAAGAGAAGCTCTTAGATAACGACAAACATTATCACACCTGTCACAACAAGAAAAGGAAAACTTGACTTTGACAAACACTAAACACAACGATAAGATGTCATGAAAAGCCCCTAGTTCACGGGCTGTTTAGTGACTTCTCATTTGCCCCTTGTGGCATATCATGATCTGAAAAAAATCCCGTGGTTTCATGTGATTGCATGCTTTCTGATATTGACATAACAAATCATGGAATTCTTATTAAAAAAGTGAAGTGTGGTTTGGAGATCTAGTTTTTTTAGTAGTGGTGCAAGGAAAAACAAAAGCATGTGGCATATGAGAAATGTCCCGTTGGGAACGTTGGTTTACAAGACATGGCTTCATACGTACAA
>SZWC01008026.1:64924-91717 GCA_023375785.1 Penium margaritaceum
TGTATGGCTGCCAGCCTGCTGTAGGAGGAGGGAAACTCTCCAAGCCCAGAGCGTCCCTAGTTGTTGGTGGAGGATGGAGACACTTCCCCATGTTCGGGTTCTTGCAAGCAAAGTGGCCGCGGATGCGGTCACACGTACCGTTGACTTTCTTTGCACATGATCCACAAACGAAGCCTGCCTTCTTGGTGCTCGTCGGACTCGGTTTGCATTACTTAGACAACTCCTTGGTGAGAAAGTTGCCAGTCAGTGCTCTCCTCCTAGGTGGATTCCACTTGCTCGCGTCAAACTAGGTAGAAACAGCAGATACTGGAGCAGTCGAGGGACTGGATGTAGTAGTAGAAGCTCTATTTGAGCTTGGCTGAGAACTTGGTTGAGAAGGCATTGCGAGACGAATGTCCATTGGGTGAGACCCTGTGGCAACGCCTAATCTGACTAAGTGTTGGCTACATTGTGGAGCAGGGCGATGTGTTGGTACTAAGACATAAGCACGGGTTGAGTCATCACGAATGAACCAGTTCTTGGTGCTTGATGCATTGAGGAATGCCTTGCCTTGGTAACGGCTGATTTGGCTGCCAAATCAACTGTCTATGATCGTCGCTCGTAGACCGCCGATTTGGTAGTTTGAATGGCTGAGGAACTAATCGTCGATCGCTTCCTCCTGTTTCTTGCATCGATCGCAGTTCAAACATGGTTTGAACGTTTGAATGCGGGATAGCGGCACAATAAACAAAATTTGTAATTCGTAACGAAAACATTGTCTCAGTCGGTTTACAGGCAAACCATGTTCGACAGACGCAATTGTTGAGGACATAAAATTGTACTAATTCAAATTTTCACCTTTATCTCTGTCATGTGTTCATTGGTCCGCATGATTGTCAAAGAACAAGGTTGCGCATGGATTGGACGTAGAAAGGTTGGCCAAGGATGAGAGCTAAGCGTTGCCCATCAGTCCACCCTGTCAAAGGTTGACATGATCACCTCCACATGCAAGACACATATTGGTCCAATGTATGCAGTCATGCCACATGGCAAGATTAATGCATCAGACGTGAATGCAAGCATGCGTCTCCACAATGAGGGTTCCAGAGCCGAACATGGCAACAACGTTTGTGGTGGTAATAATCTGCCTGACGACGTGGGTGTGTCTAAAACTGTGGCTCGGACGGTCCCGGTCATGACTACGACCTTACACCACATCGATGGAGCATAGATGTGCCTCCCGGTGCCGAGGTCGTTGTAGATCTCCTCCTATGAGCAACGAGGGCAACGTTGGCTTGGGATCTTTTAAAGCCATGGGTCCATAACCCTTTGTTGACTTGAGGGTGAATGTGCACTCTGGAAGGTCACTAGCAGTGGCTCGTTCACACCACCAACTGTTTTTGGAGAGACCAAAAGTGTGGAGGCAACTGGTTCCAAGGATGGAAGAGAACTGGTCAGAGAGTGTGGCTATATTTTTGGCCTCAATAGACTGCGAATGATATCTTGATCAAGGGTCACAACAAGTGGAGTTTATAGCCACTTATCTAAGCTTGCCAGAACACCAAAGCATGCTAGATTTGAAGCTTCCGAGCAGATTCTATGGCTTCTAGAGTGGCCCTTGGTAGGCTGTCATTTTTTGTAACTAGGAAGACATTCCTTCCTTCCTCTAGAAGCTTCTGCCCCTTCCTAGATTCCTGAGCTTGCTTCTTGTAGGAGAGAAGGCATCCAATATACCAAGATACCTCTAGATGCCTTGTAGGACAAGTCACCCCTTCTAGAAGGTGTGCGACCTTCCCGGACCCTCACATAGCCTTCTTGAAACTAAAGGAGGAATTCTAGAGGTTAACCTAACTTCCTGGCATCTGTTTTCCACCTCCCTTGAGGCATGGAAGAATTTAATCTTGTGGGACTTGAACCAGTACCCTAGCCTCTAGAGGCGGATATCATTCACCACTAAGCCACTTGGGCTTGTCTTTTTGGTGTTCCGTTCTGGAGTCACTCCTGCCATTGTGAGGAGCATCTCTCCAACACCTTCCTGGTCGTGGTTGCCAGAAAAAAGCTAGATCAGAAGCGAAGTGCTTTGGATGACCCTTGGGAATCAGACCTAGGGGAATGAAGCCCAGAGTTCATGAGAGAAAAAACATTTGTAGGCTTTCATAGGCCATTGCTACGTCTCTTGTGCGATCAAAATGGACCAGTATGGAATGGAGTAAAGGATGACTTTGACCTAACCTTATCTGGCAAGTTGTATTCTTATGCCCATGTCTATGCTATGCCAGTCCCATTGTTTTGGATGACCAACGTTGTAGATGAAACTGGGAGGGAACAAACGTCCTTTCTGCAGAAGGACGAGAGAATCCAGACGATGGTTCTCGGCACATCAACTATCAGATGTGAATATTTGGAAATAGCTTCTAGAATCAATCCATTTAGATGACCTGAATACACAAACCGTGCTTGAAAGCCCAGATTACCTAGGAAGAAGTAGATTCAAGCAGGTTAAACGAATAATCTCAAGTACCCCATGTGAATTAGAATGAAGAAACTTATAGTCAGACTTGGAAAATGGATAACATGAGCAATTTCTTTCTGGAGAGGGTTTTGGTAGCTGAATGGAAGGAGGCCCTTGAAAAAAACATGGTTATGAAGGAGGAGGAATTTGATAGAACTCCATTCCTCCTACCTTTGTTCCCAGAAGTGCATGGTTGTTTAGGCGTAAGGGAGGTCTCATTCAGCAGTGGTGTGCTTTTGATTTGATACCATAGATGAAGTGTCTACAAAAAGGCAGACATGTATCTCATCAATTGTGAAGTGAAGAATGAGTATTGTGCTTGACCCTGAAGTTCTTATCTCAGTACGTGACATCTTTCTACCTGATGTTATAGCTATCCGTTCCGTGAAAATCCTTCAACTTTGATGTCAGTATGAAGAGACCAGCCTGTGATATGTAAAAGAAACCGTTTGGATCAGTGGGAGTGGATGGGCGTAGCCAAGTGTTGAGATCAGAGAGATTGATAGAGCACAAAAAGCATAGAGAATACCTGCACACTGGATGAAACAACTCCCTGGTTGAGAACTGGACACAGGATGATAACCCAGAGACATTGGAAAGAAGTCTGATTCATTACATTTGTTTCAAGAATCTCAAATCACCATGCCAGTAAACCATGTACGCAAGCTGCAATACTAAAGATAGCCCACAAAAGAACAAGTTTTGGCAGTTCCTAAAACAAGCACCAAAGGAAACCATTCCATGAATGTAGATCCATTGAACGCATAGTACTCATACCTCCATGTAGAACAAACGAGGCCTGAAAACAAGCAAACAGCTTCACCTCTAAAAAAAACAATAGACAAACCTAGCACAGAGTCACTGACCTTGATGTCTCTAACGTGAGTGGTTGTAGCGGACAAGCCAGATACCAGTGCTGAACTTCTTCTATGGCACACTTAAAGCTTTTCTTTTCACATGCATGTTCAAACTGGAGGTTAAACCCAACTCAAAAGCAAAAAACAAAAACAAAAACAAACAAACACATATACACACACAGATACACACACACACACATACACACCCGCCCGCAAAATCACAAGAATGCTTGGCATGCATAGGATGTATTTGCCTCATTCGGAACGCCAGGAGCCTATGGAAAAGGCATACATGACCTCGAGGTCTCCAATGATCATCTAACCCTATTTTGATATCCACAAATTTCAGTCTACAATGATTGAATAATAACCCCCAAGTAGGAGTGTCCCACGTGAAGCTTTAGAAATAACAGGAAAAATCCCAGACTCACCGAAAGAGTGATAACCTGATAAAACATCTCTAAGAAATTTGTGAAAGAAGTCTGCTACATGAACTATAGAAATGTACAATCAATCTCACTCAAGTCTTTGGACAGCACAAAGTTCATCAAAAGCTTCACATCCATAGATGTTTAAGTGAGACCATTCATCTTCTACTTGGTGAAACATGAAGAATAAGTAGAAGAAGTCATACTAATCACATTCCTGGAATGTTGAAAAATGGCTCCGTTTGCATGCCCAAGTGCAGCGCCGGGAGGCGCCGACGAGCCGCCAGAAAGTGGAAACTCGACGTAGGCGGATCTGAAAACTCCAAAACTTCTTGGATCGTAAAATGGATGGTTGGCCCTTAAAGTTGAAGAGTCGCTTAATCTGGTGGAAGTTGTTTTGCCGGAGTTCGACAAGTATCAAGGGACATATGGCCTTCAACAGATGGGGTGTGCGCAACGGTTCTGGGAGCCGGCTGCGGATTGAAATCTGGTGGATAATCGACTGGACTGAGTAACAAAAACACCATTTGGAGAAATTGCTCCCTGAGGCTTGCAGAGGCGTCCAGTGGATAATCCACCTGATCAGGTGGATCATCCACCAGATCTTGTACTGCAGGTTGTTACCGAGGGACTTCGCCAAAATCATGGCTCGGCGTCCGAAACTCAGTAGTAACTTTTGTTACTTGGGGACGACAAAATTCTGACTGCAGTTCCACGGACAGGTTTCAAACCTCGTCACACCCCATCACAAAACACGAGGTGCATGGAAACTGTGCAGGGGACCCCTACACCACGTGCAATGGGATCTGTGCCTCGGGAAGGATGCTTCACACGTAAAGAGAGGCGCCACGTTGTGTGCAAACCATGGAACAGTTAAGTGTTTCTGTGGTGGGTGAGACCTGCGATTTGGCAAGCGTAACTTGGGCTACGCTTGGTCAGATTAAGCACAATTTGGTGTGTTGGAAAGCTCAAAAAAAGTCTTATAAATGTTGTGATAATGTCCATGGTAAGAAACTAATGCAAAATTGTGTCATCCCCTTCGTAAAAGTGACTATCTCTAAAATCCTGGTCGCACAGCGTGAGGCGACGAGAAAGCTCACGCTCAGCCTTAGATTTGCCCAAAACAGAAGGTGTGAACCACTAGAGAAGAATAGACAAAATTTGGGACCGCAACATGTGGATTCATCCTGACAAAAGGCTATGGGCCCACAAGTCTGATAGCCTCCAACGTTCACGTCTTCCGCAACGCACGGAATTGTCATAGTGTACGTCGCCGTGAAGTTCAAAGAACCCGTCGGAGTAGCAGTTGTGCATATGGCGGAAAAGGAGACGCATCCTTTTTACAAGTATGTGGGCGGCCCAGGCTTTGCATTATCGAGGTGCCATTTTGAGCTGCACCTCTCGCATAAGGGAATGCTGAACCTCATGTTGGGAAAGGATGTGCTTGTAGAGGCAATTTCCGCGGACACGCAGAAGCAGGCTTTCAAAAAGAAGAACAAGGAGGCTCTAATGCTCCTTGTGTCTGGGATTGCCAAATCGCTGTGAGGCTACTTCTAAGGCTTCAAGCTGGCAGCCAAAGCCTCGCAAAATCTCTGCGCCATCTATCAATCCAAGTCGCTCACAAACAATATCTTCGTAATGAAGCGGCTCCTCACAGTGAGGATCGAAGAGAGAAATGATGTCATCTCTGCAATGGAGCAGATCGAGTTGCTCACCTTACAATGCAAGGATGTCGGGTCAAAGCTCAATAAACAGCTGCAGGCGATGACCCTCCTCATCGCCCTACCTGACAGCTAGGATCCACTCATCACTATTCTTGGAAGATAGTCAGAGGACAAGCTCACCTATGGCGCGGTTTTAGGCAAAGATCCACCGCATCTCCGCTGAGAAGAAGGTAGATCCGCGGAAGGAAGTCGCCACGACCCACAAGTCCACGGAAAGAGGCGGCCGTGACTACAGATCCGCGGAAGTGGATGAAGGGGAGGCCGCGCAGTACGGGAGGAAGCGCAAGGAATGCTGGCTCCTGCAATGAGGTTGCAGTAGAGCATGGGGTGGCGCGGAATCCAGTGGTGGAGGAGGAGGACAGGTGGGAAAAGTTGCCGCCAGGGAACAAGCAATCAACGGCGGCTTCTTTACGGCTATTTGAAGCGAAGGTCACGGAGGAGGTGAAAGGAGGCGGGATAGGCGGGGATGAGAATCCGCGGTGGAAAGAGAACATGTGCCGAGGCGCAAGAGGTGGGAGAGAAGCAGGAGCGTCGGACGTGCAAGACATCCGCCGGCAGAACCGGATGTCAAGAAGAGGGCGGCAGGAGCTCAGCCAATGAGAGCCCAGGGTTGGCAGCGGTGATCAAGGAGGAGGGCCGGGAGGACGCACCGCGCGACAACAAAGATTCAAAGAAGAACACAAGACCGCGCGCACCCAAGCCGCGGAGTGAAGGAAGAAGCAATAGTAGGGCAGAGAAATGTGGAAGAAGTAGTCTATTGTGTGATCAAGAACGAGACCCGCGGTGCGCGTAACGCACCGCACAGAGTCCAAAGTAGAAGAAAAAGTGTTGTAGGAGGAGACTTAGATAACTAGGTTGGGTGATTTTAAAGTAGCTGTGTAGCGGAGGAACCTGTCTAACAGAATCTTGATCTGATCTTGAGTTGTCTGACTTGATGCAAGTGTCATTGCCAGTTGAAAGGCTCAATTCCTAACTCATTCAAATCCGGACCGCCGCCTCATGTATCATTGATCCGCGCATTTATCAATCAAAATCCTACTTCCACTTTTGCTTCCTATCTGAGATCCGCCCCCATCTAAGGAACAGGAAGAGTGCTCTCCGCGAAAGCATTCTGTGAAGGACGAAATTTTCTCTTTTGAGTGTATGCCTGTCCTACTGGTCGCTCCACTAATGATCTTGGGCCCAACAAGGACTCCGCTGGGAGTTATCACCACCAAGGAACGCAAGTAGGGCGAAGGGTGTTGCCGGCGACATCGCGGCCTTGCGCACGGCCACGGAACGGAATTCCGCGGGCAAAGGAGTCAGAGGCCACGAGGTGGCAGACTCTCCTGCAAGCAAGGAGTGAGCCGCGGAGCACTACCAATCGCGGGGTCCTGAGGGTGGGAGGCATCCGCAGAAGACCAGGAGAGGCAGCGGAGGACCACTGAACAAGTGCAACGTAGAACCGCAAAACAGCAGAAACGCGGAGCAGACCCGGCGCGGAACCAGAGAGCGCGGAAGGAGAGCATTGCGTGGCAAAATTGGGGGTATCAGTGTCATGGTGCGGTGAGCATGGAGTGTTCCTCGCTCTTTGTTTAGCGAAACAACACGTGACCTTCAGATTCAGTCATACATGTTGGCACCCAGCTTTGTGCATCAAGACACGCGGAGGCGACACCAGCAGCATCCACAGCAAAGTTCTGCACGCCACTTCCTGCCATGGCGTGCAGCCACACAGGTGAACAGTAGAGACACCTCCCCCATGCCCTCTTGCATGCCTGTCAGTTCGTCGCCAGGCGCGGATCCACTAGTGCAGCACCAAAGAGTCACCAAGTGGCTAGAACAGCTACACTGGCGGCGCATCATGTACGCGTTGGAGGACCGTGTGGAAGTGGAAAGCGTACACAGTCAAGATGTGTGTAGAACCCACCAGCTCCAGGCCAATGTCTCTATGGAGCAGCGGTGGTTTTCCAATGTGCCACAGCCAACAAGCGGACTCTCCAAGAGCGGGAAGTCCATGGCGTACCAAGGACTAGTCTACCAGTGGCGCAGTGGAAGATAGCCGTCACGGGTAGAAGAGGAAGACTACCTGCCCTCCGCGCCCCTAGCAGGGTTGGAAACCTTCCCGGCTCCATATATCTCCAGGGTGCCAACCATGGAGGATGCTCATCGCCACCAACCGCAGCTGGGGTACATGCCGGCGGAATGCTCACCTTCAGCAAGGGGAACAAGGGGGGTGAGACAACCTTCGCAGGGAGTATTCTCCAAACAGTTGGGCATGCCTCTTGCCATGCCAGAAGCGGAGCAGTAGCCCTACCCACAAGTAGCAGAACGGTGAGTAGAGGGACAGGCACTTGGCGCTCGGCTGCCCACCGCGACGGAAGAAGTATCTCTTCAGGTGAATCTGCAATCAAATATGGCGAACACCCTAGTGAAACAAAGCGTGAGGGCAACGCCGAGTCAAAACCCACAATTCACGGGATGACAAGGGACACCGCCATTGGAACAGAGAGAGGTGATGGTGCACCAACCCCTTCTGGTTCCGTAGCCACTGCAAGCAACACAGCACCCACTTACAGTGCCCCAGCCTCACCCCCACCCAGGACTGCCAGGTACTCTACCGCAAGCGGGGCCTATAACAACCTCCCCTGCGACAGCCCCGCCAGGATGGATGATGATGGGCCCTTAGGCCACGTCCCCCGCGGCAGGAGTAACACAGCGGGCCCCTATGCAGTACACCGTCACAACCACCGCCAGTCCCCATGGCGGCGCAGCTGATGCCCATAACGGTTGGACACCCGGTCTCTCATCAGCAGCCGATGAGCACCGCGCCAGCTCGGGTCGCGGCTCACGCACCACCACCTACCAGCCAGGCACAGACGAATGTGCCTTACTCCGCCTATCATGCGCTCCCACCAACCCCAGGAGCCACAACAACCCCTGGAGTACCTACTACCACCCCGCTATACCACTCTGCAGTGTAACACCCTCCACCGCAGGGCTATTGGTTGCCAGGACCTACAGCCCCTGCCGTACCAAGCACCGAGATACCGCCCCTCAGACTACATTTTATTCCGCACCCTACACGACGCAAGCAACCATTGCAACTCACTACTACACCCTCCCGACGGCAGCTCCAATGAGTAACCCCACACCAGCACCTCAAGGGCCGCCACAAACTAGCCACGTGGGCTATTCGGCGGCTGCGACCTCGTACCCACTCCCCGCGGTGACATTTATGGCTAATCGAAACACAGTGCCCCAGCTGCAATACGTGCGCGTGCAACCAGCCAGTATTCCGTGGCTGCACATCTTCAAGGGAACCCCTTAGGAGGACCCGTGGACCTGGTTGAAGCAGATCACCATAAATGCCAGCTTAGGGCGGATCCCACCAGATCTTTGTTTGGCCACCGTGGAGCTCCATCTACAGGGTGCAGCGGAGGACTGGTACAATGCGCAAGTGCCGTTCAACTCCTTTGAGGACTTTGGCAACACGCTGATCAGGCGTTTCAAGCGGCTGACCAAGGAAGAGGCACTCCGCAAGATTGAAAAGGAAGTCATGCGGAAGGATGCCGACATTTGCAGGTTTTTGGATCAGTTCCTCACTTGGGCATTAGTCGCAAAGATCTCTCAAGGGGAAGGACTGCCGCTGTGGGTCCTATTGTAGAATCGCATCCGCGCACTCCCCGATGAGATCAGCAGTCTGATGATCCCCGAGCGCTACCAGTCCTTGCACGATGCGGTGCAGGACGCCACCGCCATTTCTACGCGGTAGCGATCTACGCGGCAGCATCAAGGCGGAGACTCGCACACTCTAGCACCAGCAACACAGGCCTCTCAACCCAAGCCAAAAGCGTGTTACACATGCCAGAGTTTAGAGCATATCGCTCGAGATTGACCGCGCAAGCGACAGGGTGCTCCGCGCACCGACCCCATGCAGCAAGACCCCATGGTGCAACAGTGGCAGCGGTTCTATGATCAACCATGGCAGGCCCAGCAGCATCAGTAGCAGACGCAAGCTAGGCAACAGGCACCGGATCATCAACCCCAGGCTGCCTCGGGTGGGCAAGGCATTCTGCCCAACGCACAGGCATCCGCGAACCCTGCGAGCGCAGCTCGCAACGTCGAATTGGGACTACTCATGGCGGAGGACAAGACCACAAAAGTGCCTCCCACTACTGAAGAGACAACTTTCATCGCACGAGCCCAAGAAGAAGGCCTGCGCGGATGGAACCTACAAGTGGCAGCCAGGGTACAGGAGGACGTGAGGCACAAAGCAGAGGCCGCGGAGGAGCGATTCCAGGAAGCAGTTTTCAATCGCACCGTCGTGCCGGAGAAAGGACGACAGGTTAAGCCACCACTCCCGGTGGAGAAGCAACCCGCCCCATCTTTGCAGACACTCAACATAGCTTCAGCAATCGCGGAGAGAAGCACTGACCCCGTCCAGCGCCTCTTTATCACCCCCATTGCGAAAGTCAATTTCTTTGAGTTCCTCTGCATCCATCCCGAGATTGCACCGCGACTGAAGGAGGAGTTCGCCAGGGCCAATCAATGCCTCCAAGCTGTGGGCATCTCCCTCAACTGTACCACGCCTACACCTGGCACATAGAACACCCACCGTACGGTACCCGAGACTTTGTTGGCACTGAGTCTCACTGAAGGAGAGTGGGGATGGGAACCACAGCCCTTGGAATCACCGCGACGGGACGACAACCACTACGAGGTCGCCTGCTTTGTGGTTTGGATCTATGGAAGGAAGTTCCTGGCTATCGTCGACATGGGAACCACTCACACCACTGTGGCGTTCCGCGTCCTCCTGGTGGTCGGATGGGCAGACCGCATCCTCCCCACGCGCCGCCTCTTCACCAACTTGGCAGGCGGAATGGACTATGGAGACGGGAAAGTTCACGGCCTTCCCATGCAGGTGGGATCCCTTCATGAACCATTGAACATCCAAGTTACGCGCGCCAGAACGTATAACGTGCTCCTGGGCATGGATTAGTTGGTGCGGCGGCAGGCCAACCTTCTCTTCTCCCTTGGAATCATGCAAGTCAGCTCTGCATTCAGGAAGGAAGCATTTTGCCCCATCACCATTGGTGACAGGATAGCAATAACTGTAACCGGCGGCGAGTCCTTTGCCCTCCTATAGGCTGCGGCAGAGGGCTTTGAGGCACATGCAAGCAGGTTGCAACCTCTCTCAGCGGATGTGCCAGACGTGGAACAGATCATAGCCGGCAAATGCGAGGAACTCGCGGAAGAGTCAACCAAGCCTGGAGTACAGACCAACCTGCTGGGGCTATGGCATAGGGGACATCGAGTCTTTGGACCTGGCCCTCCACTTGAGGAGGAGGAGAAGTTCTACCCACTCCGCGGAACAGCACCACCACCACCAGCGCGATGGGATCACATGCTCCACTCACGACTTTCCCCCACACAAAGGGAGGATTTTTGCGACTTGCTGGACGCATTTGCGGACATCTTCGCTGGGTCCGCGGCCGATCTGGGGGCCGTGGAAACCTTCCACGTCATCTCCATGGGGGACTCCATGCCCACAAAACAGAAAGTGCGGCGCATCCTCCCTGAGCAGGAGAAGATCATCAGAGAAGGGCTCGCGGAACTCAAGGCTCAAGGGGTGATCGTCCCAATCGTCAGCCTTTGGCGTGCCAACTTGGTCATTGTGGGGAAACCGGATGGGTCCAAACAATTTTGCGTCGACTTCCGCGACCTCAACCGTGTTACTGAGGAGGATGCGTACCTCATGCCACTGATCGTCGACATACAGGAGCGGATGGTCGCGGATGGTTCGCAAAGCTTGACGTGAAGGCTGGCTTCCATGCCGTCCCCATGCACCCAGACTCCATTGCCAAGACAACATTTGTGACGCCAGAGGGTCTACACGCATTCACGCGCATGCCCTTTGGACTGCGCAATGCCAACGCGACGTTTCACTGGGACATGGACTCCACCCTCCGCGGCATCCCCAATGTCAGCTGCTACATTGACAACATTATGGTTGCGGCCCACACATTCGAAGAGCTGTTCTCCTCCCTGGCCGTTGTCTTCGCTGCCCTCTACAAGGCCAACCTCAAGCTCAAGGCAGCCAAGTGCGCCATCGGAGCTGCGGTAATGGAGTTCCTAGGCTTCGTGATGAGTGCGGATGGCATTGAGACTGATCCTGAGAAGATTACGGCACTACAGGATTGGCGTCAGCCCACTTCCGCGGGACAAGTCAAAATCTTAGTGGGCTTTGTCTCCTTGTACCGGAAGTTCGTCCGTGACCACACACGCATCATCAAGCCACTCCAAAAGTTGACGCACCAAGATGTGCCGTTTGACTGGACATCAGAATACGCGGACGCCTCGACGGAAATCAGGCACCGCCTAGTCACCACACCCATGCTCAAATTCCCCGACTTCAACCTCCCGTTCTCCATCACCACTGACTGGTCGCAAGACCGGCTGGGTACCATCCTATCCCAGACGATGCAGGAACCAACCTAGAAGGTGATTGCGTACGCCAGTCGTGCTCTCACCGAACGAGAGCGGAAGTACCCGAAGGTGAAAGGCGAGTGCCTGGCTGTCCTTTGGGCGCTCCAACACTTCGGCGACTACACAAAGAATGGCAAGCCATTCACAGTCTTCACGGACCATCAGGCTCTCCAATGGCTCCTTACCACCCAGAATCATGAGGGCATCCTAGCCAAGTGGGCACTCCTCCTACAGGGCTACAATATGAAAATCAAGTACAAGCCTGTGGTTGCCAACCGCAACGCGGATGCTCTGAGCCGACTTACGCGCCAGGATCGGCCAGAACCTGACCAGGCACCTCCGGATGCCGCGGAGCATATCCCTTATGTCGTGGCTCCGCCACCAGATACTGATGCGCAATGGGAGGGAGTGGCACAAGAATTTGATGAGGAGGAAGAGGAGGTTGCCATGCAACTGCTGAATGAATTCGACCCTATCGGAGAGATAACTCTCGCGGAGACCCTACCAGCCCTCTCCATGTCTGTACTGCAGCTTGCTTGTCGGTACAGCCCCACCATACGCGGTTGGACGCTAGAGGAGATTCCACACCATCTTCCCCCATGACATGCACCCCCGTGAACCTCGGGACCGTCTGCCGCTATACCAGAGACCTGCCCCACAGGTAACCCGCACACTCATGTTCCCGCCTCCCCACTCCTCGACAACCGCCATCCCCTCACCCTCGTAGACTTCCTTCTTCACTCCCCTGAGTCCGCAGAAAGTCTCCGCGCCCTCTTCAACACTCACAATCCCTCCCTTTCCCCTCTTGGCGTCCGCCTCTCATGCACGCGAGACAGCATGACCGGCATCCGCTTGCTATCTTGATGCATCCTCCTCACTCACTCTAGTGCGCGTGATGCCGGCGCACGTGCCTCACGCATCTGGTCACCCGCGGCCCTCACCTCCGGACTACTCGCACCATCCAAGGTCCACGTGGCGTGGTGTTACGTGTGGATATGCGAACGCAAGTTTGTGGCCATCGTGGACACCGGTGCCACACACACCACGATCGCGCTTCGGATGGTCCGTTCGCTCCACATGCAGCACCTCATCCAGCTCACTCGACTCCACTTCTCTATCTCCATCGGGTACATCGACGCGCTGCTCAAACAGATCGTGGGCCTTCCCATGCAGGTGGCAAATGTACATGCGGTGCACACTGTCCAAGTTTGCGAAATCCGTACGTATGACATCCTGCTCACTGCGGACTGGCTCGCGCCGCGTCAAGCGGATATACTGATCGGCGTAGGCATCCTCAGTCTCATTTCGAGTTCCGGCGTTTGATCATTCACTCCACTCTTCACTTCGCATCGACCATGTCCCTGCCCATCCCTCCCCACCTCCGACTCAGCTCTCACAGGCACTCGACACACTCGACGGGTCATGCGCAGCTGGGCTCTTGCCCGCGGAACCATCGACATGGCACGCAACCAAGGCACAAGGACCGCGCCTCCGTCGCGGGGGGGTGGACCCTCCCGATGTCAGCTACGTTGTCCTGCCCTTAACACGGGTGCGAGACACCAACCGGCACGGACACCGACACCACCAGCAGGGGTAGCGGCCCTACCGCGGCCGGGTCCCACGACAAGAACACCACCGACAAGGGCACCAGCACCACACACGGCTGCGACACGCATGTCCCAACCTGGCCCTGCGGTAGGAATACCTCCGATACCAGTGACGGCCACGCGAGCAGCGGCTGCGGCCTCACCGCGGCCCAGCCCCGCCACAGGGACAGCCTCGACACAAACCCCAACACAAGCAGCGGCAATCCCATCGCGGTCCAGCCCCGCGGAAGGAACACCAGCACAATTTACGCCGCCCGCGACAAGATCGACAGGCTCATCGTAACGGAGCCCGACCACAAGCACACCACCAATGCGGATCCTTAGGCGTACGGAGCTCGCGGCAGGAGCGCTGCGAACAACGGCAAAAACAACCGCTAAACCGACACCAAGCCCGCGAGATGGGGGCCAGGTACTGACTGCTCCAGCTCTCTTCGCGGCTACAACGTCGCTCTCCCACTCGCCGCCAACTTTGCGCGGTAGCCCAACCCGGCAACCTGCACACCCCCTGCTGGGCACGGGAACGGTGATGGAAGGGGCAAGAACGCACCTCGAGGAAAGCTCGGGGGATAGCGAGGAGCAGCCCAAGGAAGCCTTACTGCTTGAAGTTGTGAGCAGCGTCATGCTCCAATTGTTGACGCAGATTCGGGACGTGATCCGCGCGGAACTCGCAGATTCACTGTTTGGCAAAATGTGGCAGGTGGTGCTGAAGGGAGCGGTAATGGGTGCGCTAGCCCTCGGACTGCACGAGAGGCAGGTGTAACTACTGGAAACAGCAGGCGCAGAATGTCTCATTATGGCATTGCGGGAAAGCCTGAGCATCAACCCAGGGCTGGCCAGTGACATGAGAGGTATCGCGACACCGTTAGACACTGAGCGACCGGATCCACCGCTGGAGGTCGCTCGAGTGTGATGGATTAGAGTGCAGAGGGACTTGCGGAGCAGTCCGGAGAGACGCTATGTGAATCTACTCTAGGAGAGGGCCAGAGCCCTAATTTTGTACCACATGAACGACGAGACACCAGGACCGGCAGAGGCACCACGACGAAGATCCGCGGTGGATGAGTGGAGGTGCGAATACTTGCTCAACCTCACCTACGCCAAGTGGAGTGTTCAGTACCCGCAGGAGGAGAGATGGTGGCTTGCTAACACTCTGGTACCTGAGGGACGCTGGATGGAGGCTATGGAGAAGTGCTGGACACTAACGCTCTAGAATGTACTACGCACCAGGGTGGCGATAGCAGTTGCGGAAAGACATTGAACCGTGGTGCAAGAAAAGGGACTACGTCTCACGCTGGAGGAGGTGCGACACTTGGCCAAGGAGGCGGCGGAGATATGCCGGGAAGACAAGAGCAGGAGAGACACGGAGGTAAAAGAGGCCCGTGAGTACACCCAGTCCACCCCTCAGCTGTAGCAGGTGCAAGAACGCCTGCGAAAAGTATGGGAGGAGGAGGCAGCCGAGGCAGAACGGGCAGCCACGAAGTCCGTAGCGACATGGGCCAAATTGGCCCCTGAGCGGGAGGCGGCGGCTAGGACAGATAAGGAAGCTGCGGAGCAGCTTATGAGGGAAATCATGGTGGAAGCAGAGGCAGCGGTAGCAGCAGCAGCTACAAAGGTAGCAGTAGCAGCGGCAGCTGAGGCAACGGCAGCGGCGACAGAGGTAGTAGCAGCAGCAGCAGTAGTGGTGGTAGTGACGGAGGCAGAGGTAGCTGCAACAGCAGCCACAGAGATACAAGTAACGACAGCAATACAAGCAGCTACAGAGGCAGCCAGAGAAGGAGCAGTTAGCACAACGGCGGAGATAGTAAGGGGAACGACGATAGCCAGAGCAGCGGAGAGGCATGTAGCTGGAGAAGAAGGAAAGCAGACGGTGAAGAGGCACAAGGCTGGTGCCAAGCGCCACCGCCCGGAGCCATCCGCTTGCTCCCTTTGGCGGAAGGCACAACTCCAGGCCCGAGGGGCGTCGGTAGTGCGGAAGGTAGCAGCGACGGTTAGCCAGACCAGGGCAGTGGCGCCAACAGCAAAAACCGGCCAAAGTGAAGAGCCGGAGCAGACTTTCTCGCAGGAAACTACTCCCGCCTTGAAAGGAAAGTGGAAGGCGGACGAGGCAGCGGCCGCGGAGCCATGGAGGGAGAAACAGCCTCAAAAACACGAAGGTTCCAGCTCCTATGTTACTCTAGAGCTGTTGGCGCAAGCCCAACGGGAGGCCGCGCAAGCAGCGGAGCTCATGATGGCAGTCTTCCGTAAGGTCCAGATGCTAGTGGAAATGGTGCCGGCCTCACTACGGCCTGTCTTGGCAGAAACCGCTGCAGTAGTCGTCCGCAAGGGGGCAGAAAAGAGAGGACACACGGAGAAAGAGGCGGCGGTGATGGTGGTCTCCGAGATCAGTGAATCACCAGGAGATTCAGAAGAGGAGCAGCCCATCACACGCAGCCAGGGACTACTATGGGCCATGGGAGCGGCCCCGTAGAGAAGGGAGGAGGTGATTGAGCTGTACCGCGTTGGCGGACGCGGCAGAAGACCAAGTGGCCCCAATGAGACAAGGCTGCGAGACCAGTGGGATGAAATGGAACTTCGAGCGGTTGGAATCCTTCGGCTGTTCCCTGCACTCGATTCCTGGGACGGAGAGCCGCCAGTCTACGACGAAGACAACCCTAAGAAGTTAGAGGCAATGAAGGTGAAGGAGGATGGGAAGCGAGCGCGTGGACTGCCGGCAAGAGTGCCGGAGACAAAACAAAAGGCGGTGGAAGCGGGGGTAGAAAGAGCGGGGAGGAAGGGGCCCATGGAGACGCAAGACTGGCAGATCTGGCAGACCGCCCACATCCTTCTCCGCGCTAGTAGCAAGAAGCAGCAGAAGGCGGAGGCGGAGAAGGTGTACGCGGATCTGGAAACACGGCTGGGCGTGGAGTTAAACCGGAGGAAGAAGGATGACCTGGCCCGTCTGTGCGAGCACTATACGTGGGAGGATGGCCGCCTCTGGAGACTAACTCCGCGCGTCTTGTGGGTGCCCCCGCCCACGCTGCAGAGGGCAGTGGTGGAGGCCTACCACCACCATCACCACACCGGCACGCAGGCGCTGAAGGACCGCCTGACGCCCATCATCCATGTGCCGAATCTGGCGGCTCTCATCAAGGAGGTGGTGCAGCACTGCGCCCCCTGCGAGCGAGCGCAGAAGACCACACCACCGGACCAGCCGCTGTTCCAGTCCTCCCCCATCGACGAGCCGTTGGAGAAGATCATCATCGATTTCCACGGCCCCCGCGCACACCGCGACCAAGGGAACCGGTACTCGATCGCAAGAGTGGACCACTTCACGAAGTTCCTCTGGGTCCGCGTTGTGCCCAAGAAGAGCTGAGCCACCGCGGCAAGGTTCATCCGCGAGGAGATCTTTTACCGCATGCAACGTGGTGCAGAGCGACAACGGCACATAATTCATGGGGGCCTTTAGAGAAGAGCTGGAGGAATGGGGGTTCCGCCATGTACACTCCGGGCGGTACAGGCCAGAATCCCAGCGGCAAGTGGAGCGGGTGCATGAAATACTGGAGCGAACAGTAGCCACCGTGGAGGGCAGCAGCTGGGCAGAGAAGCTGAAGAAGACGAGGCACTTAATCAAGAGAACGCCCAGCCATGCAACCTCCTTCTCATCCCACATACTGCTCTTTGGTCAGCCACCGCAGGCGGCGATGGGCATGCCCCAGAAGCCGTTGAGGCTACCACTTGCTCCGAAGGAACAAGAGAAGCGCTCGGAGGAGGAGAAGGACAGGGAGGTTGCAAAATGGTTCCGCGAGCGCTGTGAAAGGACAAAGGCCATGCGAGCAGAGGCACGGTTGAGGGGTTCTGTCGTTGCTTGGCGCGGATGCAATGCAGCCAACCGACGGCTGAACCATGGATCCATCAAAGAGGGCCACTTCGTGTACCTCTGCCCCTTCCCCAATGTAGGGCGAGAGGCCGGAGAGCCGGGGGAGGTGTACCGCGTGGCCAGCGTCGAGGCAAGACAAGTGTGGTTGGAGGGGCCGGAAGGGTTCAGCGACCGCAGTTATCCGGCCACGGAGTTTGTGCCGCTGCCACCAGCGTGGCAAACGCACATCCCCGGGACGGAAAGTCGCCTATCGCCTCTGGGACAGCGCAAGGACTTGCAGGGATGGAGAGTGGAGGATATGTTGGACATATATGAAAAGCAGGTGTCGCAACAGGAGCAGGAATGGAGCCAAGAACTAGAGGAGCTGGAGGAGGAAGAGTCTGATGTCCGCAAGCTGGTCGCGGAGGAGGTGAGGAAGGAACAACGGCGAGAGCAGCCGCGACGGGGGCAGCAGCTGGAGCAGCGAGAGGAAAGGCAGCACGAACAGAGGGAGTAGCAGGAACGAAGGAAGAGGGAGGAGCCTGAAGGGAGGGTCGAGCGACAGCCCGAGCAAACCTTAGCGCGGGTGGCCCAGTAGTAATTCCAGAAAGCACCACCGCGGACTAGGGTGCCGATGAGCCCCGAGACCCTGGCCAACTACACGGGCCCGTGCGTATGGTGCGGAGAAGATCTCCCTGCTTAAAGGTGGTGTACCAGGTGTGCGGAAATCCTACACACTAGAATGCCGGCGGAACCTCCAAAACCTGCATTGGATGAAACCGCACCTGCTTCCGGTACCTGAGGGAGGTAGCTGAGGAAGAGGCCGCAAAGGAACGGGATGAGGAAGAAGGAGCGGGACCTGGCGCGGGGAGAGCACCACCCCGCGAAAGGTGGGACCCAGAAGAGGAGGAGGGAGAGGAGAAAGAAGAGGAAGAAGAGGGGCCCCTTGAGCGAAGGAAAGCTCCGCACATGGTTTCTGGAGCCACGATGAGGCAGTGGCAGGCGGAGGGACGGATCGCGGCAGAAGGGAGAAGGAGGAAGGAGCTGGAAGAGAAGAAATGTGCCCAATGCGGCTAATGGTGAGGAGTGGCGGTGCAGGATTGTGGCGGATGCCTCCACAAAATCTGCACTGGCTGCCTAGCAGCACCTTGTGATGAGCGCGGAGGGCACAGCGGAGCTGTGGTGTGCAGGAGGTGCAGAGGGGAGATTGAAAAGCAACGAGGTGTCCGCAAGGCACCCCGAGTGAATGAGGAGGAAGAAGAGGAAGGATCGGAGGAAGAGGAGGAGGTACCGGGAGAGGAAGGGCATCAATCCGCGGCATGTCCCACATGCCTAAAGACGGTGTAGGACGGGGGAAGGTGTGCTGTCTACACGAGGCCTGCCCACCGCGAATGCCTGGTGACGGGCAGCTCTGCCTGGAAGGGCCAATGTCACCAATGTGTGGACAATGAGCTCCTTCAGACGGAGTGCTACCTTAGCTTCATCGCAGAGACCCAAAAACCAGCATACGCTGCCTGCCGGGAAGGGATGGCGGAGTTCCGGAAGGGATGTGGCTTGTGCCTGAAGATGTGCCACCAACGGTGCGGCAAGAGGGGCAAGGAAGGAGTGTAGAGCTGCCACCGTTGCCTCGCTCAGCACCGAAAAGAGGATTGGGGGGCAAAAAACTCCGGGCTACGTTACTGCGGAAACGGATGCATGGGGATCGTCACGGGGATGGCATGCCACTGTGAGTACTACGGAGGATGGGCCCACGCGTAGTGTGCCACAAAGGTGGGAAGGAATGAGGAAGGGCAGATGGTATACCGCTGCACCAGTTGCAGCATGTATGAACAGATCCCACACTGCTCTACGTGCAAAAGAAGACTGGACGCGGAGGACATCACTACAGGAGCCCGGTGCGAGGGGTGACATTTGTAAGTGCATGAGGAGTGCTCCGCAAGATACCAACAAGAGGGCGGGGAGGTGGAGACAAACTGCCGCCCTTGCCAACAACGGCAGCCGCCGGGTCCCCAGGGGAAGTTCACGCGCTTGGTGTGCTGACGAGACTCTCGGACAGAGTCTTGAAAAGGGGGGGATTGGGGGCATCAGTGTCAAGCAAAGATCCACCGCATCTCCGCTGACAAGAAGGTAGATCCGCAGAAGGAAGTCGCCACGACCCACAAGTCCACGAAAAAAGGCGGCCGTGACTACAAATCCGCGGCGGTGGATGAAGGGGAGGCCGCGGAGCACCGGAGGACGCGCAAGGAATGCTGGCTCCCACAATGAGGTTGGAGTAGAGCGTGGGGTGGCGCGGAATCCACTGGCGGAGGAGGAGGACAGGCAAGAAAAGTTGCCGCCGGGGAACAAGCGATCAACGGCGGCTTCTCTACGGCTATTCGAAGTGATGGTCATGGAGGAGGTGAAAAGAGGCGGGATAGGCAGGGATGAGAATCCGTGGTGGAAAGAGAATATGTGCCGAGCCGTGGAGAGGTGGGAGTAAAGGAGGAGCGTCGGACGTGCAAGACATCCGCCGGCAGAACCGGATGTCAGGAAGAGGGCGGCAGGAGCTCGGCCAATGAGAGCCTAGGGTTGGCAGCAGTGATCAAGGAGGAGGGCCGGGAGGACGCACCGCAGGATGACAAAGATTCAAGAAAGAACACAAGACCGCGTGCACCCAAGCCGCGGAGTGAAGGAAGAAGCAGTAGTAGGGCAGAGAAATGTAGAAGAAGTAGTCTGTTGTGTGATCAAGAACGAGACCCGCGGTGCGCGTAACGCAGCGCGCGGAGTCCAAAGTAGAGGAAAAAGTGTTGTAGGAGGAGACTTAGAGAACTAGGTTGGGTGATTATAAAGTAGCTCTGTAGCGGAGGAATCAGTTTGACGGAATCTTGATCTGATCTTGTATTGTCCGACTTGATGCAAGTGTCATTGCCTGTTGAAAGACTCAACTCTTGACTCATTCAGATCCGGACCGCCGCCTCATGTATCATTGATCCGCACATTTATCAATCAAGTTCCTGCTTCCACTCCCGCTTCCTATCTGAGATCCGCCCCTGTCTAAGGATCAGGAAGAGTGCTCTCCGCAGAAGCATTCTGCGAAGGACGAAATCTTCTCTTCTGAGTGTATGCCTGTCCTACTGGTCGCTCCACTTCTGATCTTGGGCCCAACAAGGATTCCGCTGGGAATTATCACCATCAAGGAATGCAAGTAGGATGAAGGGTGTTGCCGGCGACGTCGCGGCCTTGCGCACGGCCACGGAACGGGATTTCGCGGGCGAAGGAGTTAGAGGCCACGAGGTGGAAGACTCTCGTGCCGACAAGGAGTGAGCCGTGGAGCACTACCCACGCGCGGGGTCCTGAGGGTGGGAGGCATCCGCGGAAGACTAGGAGAGGCAGCGGAGGACCACTGAACAAGTGCACCGCTGAAGCGCGGAACGGCAGAGACGCGGAGTAGACCCGGCACAAAACTAGAGAGCGCGGAAGGAGAGCATTGCGCGCCAAAAATGGGGGTATCACGCGGTCGTAGAGTACATCCGTAATGAGGCGCAACGACGTAGCTATGGGAAGTCCTTGTCTTCCTCATCGGCCCTCATCACAAAAACACATGGTGGTAGAAGTGGGGGCTGAGGAAGCGATGAAAAGGACGGTGGCAAGAAGGGCGCCATCAAAGGTGCATGCCGCAACTGTGGCAATGAGGGCCATTGGGCTAGTGAGTGGCCGGAGGCTGTGAAGACTGGTGGCAAAAATAGAAAGGGCAGGTTGGTCCTCAACTGCAATAAGAACCACTTCCTCAAGAAGGCCAACAGGCGGTGCCTGGATTCCGGGGCCGAGGAGCACACCCAAGTCAAGAAGGTGGAGCTTGTCACCTACAAGAATTCCTCCAAAGCAATGATGGTCGCGAGCAACAAAGTGAAGCCGGCGGCTGGCCAAGGCGATGTTTAGGTAGAAGTCGTGGTGGGCGTTAAGAAGGAGCTGTGCACAATCCGTGATGTGCAGCACGTCCTAGGCCTGGCTGACATTCAAAGTGTCAACCGCTTGACGCACAAGGGATACAAGGTGCTCTTTTTCAGGAAAGGCGCAATGATGCACATGCGACAGCGAGGTCATGCTAAAGGCGAAGCGCGAGGGTGGTCTCTACATTGTGGAGACCAAGGTGGTCGCAGAGGCATCCAAGACAACGGACTCGCAGGAGTGCGTCGTCAACATCGCCAAGGAAGGAAGGAGTAATCTGGAGCTCTGGCACCAATGCTTGGTGCATTCGGCGCCCGCATTTGTTAAATGAATGGCGTTAATGAGATGGCAAAGCGTGACATGGTGTGCAGACTTGTCATCAACGGTGTAGCAGACATGGCAGCAGATGCAGTCGCGCAAAAAAAGTGTGAACCTTGCATGTTGGGCAAGGTATGACGCAAGCTGTTCTGAATGAGCTCCAAATGCACCAGGAGCATGAATGAAGTAATCATAAGCACCTCCTTGAACAGAGTGAACCTCTCCTTGACTTCTGGGCAAGGAAAGGCGCTTTGATGGGTCATTGTGGAACGGCCTCCCGTTGTCTAGCAAGCAAGACAAGGTAGGCGGCTTCACCAAGGGTTACTTTGAAGGCCGTAGCAGGGGCTCTATTGCTCCAATTTTTGCGTACTTGGATGCCTTGGAAAGCTTAGAGCACAAGTTGTAAGAAATTGATGTAATCTCACTATGATAACGAACAAAAAATGTTTTGATTCATTTCTATTGAATACAACATGCTCTGTGCAGCCACATATGTTATCCTTGTGCCCCACACCCTCCACCATTGGTGTCCATTGGCTGCCCAAATACTGGTAGTGTACATCAGAGAGAGCTAGGCATCCTTGAGGGTGCTTCCACACCCACTAGAGCAAACAAAGGGTTATGGACCCAAGAGCCTAGAAGGACCATAGCTTTTCAACCTCCACGCTATTCTTGCGTGTCATGGCAACGATCAAGCAAGGTAACATCAGCGCCGTCTCCAAGTTTGATGAGAACGGCCTCCCTTTTGCACGTGGGAGTTGGAGATCTACATTGATTACAAAAGCTTGTTTGAGCTGGTCAACAGTAAAGTGAACCTCCCCCCTCCGGATACGACAATGTCGGAAGAAATGGACAAGTACAAGAAGCGCAACAAGAAGGCGCTGGCTTTGTTGGTGTTAACGTTAGGCCCATTGTAGCGTGAACCAATTCAAGGATGCACGTAGGCCGCGGAGGCCTGGAAGAAGCTCTGCAATGTCTACCAGTCCACTTACCGTGCAAACTAACTCTTTCTATTCAAGAGGCTGGTCACCCTCCGAGCCAACGAAGGCGACGACATCATGGAGATCCTGCAGAAAATTGAGTCCCTCACAACAAAGTGCGTAGCCATCGGATGGAAGGTGGACCCTCAGCTGCAAGCCATGATCCTCCTCGTAGCCTTGACGGACAATTGGAGTCCCATGATCACCGTCGTGGGTGGCTGGTTCGCTGATGAGCTGAAGCACCTAAAGGTGGTTGAGTATGTCCACAATGAATGAATGTGGCGTGGTGGGAGAGAGAGCGGGGCAACGTCAAGTTATGCCTATGGTGTCTGCCCTCAAGGTGGAAGGGGAGGCAAGAAAGGGAAGAGTGCCAAGCAGGGCACTAAGAGAGGTGACAACATGGGGGATTGCTAAAAGTGTGGCAACCAAGGCCACTACGTACGCGGTTATCCCAACTAGAAGTCGAACTAGCCCGGGAAGGGTAGGAAGCAGAACACCCAAGCCATGATGTCCAAGGAGACTACCAACTTGACAGATCCAGAAGTCACGGTGATCAATTCTAGATCAGGCTGCCACACACAATGCAACCGGGCTGCATTCGTCACCTACGGCTGTCACGCGGGTTTCTACAAGTGATTCGCGGAAAAGTCAATCCATGGAAAAAGGGAGACCCCAAGACTGGATCCGCACAAAGGCCTATAGTCTGCCTCTCCACTACTGGGACATACTCTTTCAGCAGGTTTAGGACCTCCCCTTTCCGCTTCATGAAGTATATGTAGAGCTTCTTGCTGCAGTCATTAATGAAGGTGACGAAGTATCTCAAGCAGCTATTTGACGGCGTTTTGAATGGTCCGCATACGTCGCTGTACACGACCTCCTATAGGTGCTTTACGTGAGCCTCATTCTCATTGAACGGCTTACGCCGCACCTTGCCGAAAATGCAATGCTTGAACTTTTTGTGCACTGCTGCATCTTCTACCGCGTTTGCACTGTTGATAAAGAGGCCGCAAACCATGTCACGCATCGCCATCTCCTTAACGGTTGCGGGTGCATAATGCCCCAACGGTCTGTGCCAAAGCTCCAGATCAGTACTTTGTCCCTTGGCCATGTTGACGATGCGCTCTTGCGAGTCTGCTGCGTCTGATGCAGTGGGGACCACCTTGGTCTCCACAGTGTAGAGAACACCCTCGTAGTTTTCCTTGAGCACGACCTTGCCGTCACCGTGGATGCGCACCACTGCGTCTTTCCTGTGGAAGAGTACCTCATATCCCTTGTCTGACAATGAGCTAACACTTAGGATGTCATCCAGGCCGGGGACGTGCTGCACATCACGGATTGTCTACACCTCCTTCTTGCCTCTCACCACGAGTTCCACCTCCACATTGCCTTGGCTGGCCGCCGGCTTGACTTTGTCTTTCGCGACCACCATTGTCTTGGAGGACTTTGCGTAGGTAACGAACCCGACCTCCTCGACTTGGGTGTGCGCCTCGGTCCCAGAATTCAGGCACCGCTTGTTGGCCTTCTTGAGGAAGTGGTTTTTGTTGCCTTTGAGGAGCGACCTGCCCTTGCTGTTCTTGCCGCCGGTCTTCGCCTCCTTCATGCACTCACGAGCCCAATGGCCCTCCTTACCGCTGTTACGGCACGCACCTTTCTTGGCGCCCTTCTTGCCGCCACCCTTTCGGCCACTTCCTTCCCCCACGCTTCCCCCACCCCACGTTTTGGTGACAAGGGCCAATTAGGAAGACGAGGACTCCCCGCAGCTCTGGGGCTGCGGCTCGTTGGAGATGTACTCTGCGACCACGCCATAGGTGAGCTTGTCCTCCGACTATCCTCCAAGGACGGTGATGAGTGGATCCCAACTGTCAGGTAGGGCCATAAGGAGGACCATTGCTTATAGTTGTGTGCCAATCTTCCATCCCACGTCATTACATTGCGAGGCAAGTGACTCGATCTGCTGCACGGCGGAGATGACATCATCTCCCTCCTTTTTTCTCATCGTGAGGAGCCGCTTCATCGCAAAGAGTTTTGTTCGCGAGCGACTTGGATTAGTGGATGGCGTAGAGCGTTTGCCAAGCTTTGGCTGCTAGCTTGCAGCCTTGAAAGTAGCCCCAATGCAACTCGGTTGTCTCTGACACTAGGAGCATGAGCGCTTCTGTGTTCTTCTTTTTGAAGGCCTGCTTCTCCGCGTCTGTGGCAATCGCCTCTGTGAGCACCTCCTTTCCTAACATGACGTCCAGTAGCCCCTTATACGAAAGGTGCAATTCAAACTCCCACCTCCATAGCTCAAAGCCCGGGCCGCCCGCATTCTTTTGAATGGGCTGCGACTCCTTCTAAGCCATGTGCGCAGCTGCTACTCCGACGAGTTCTCAGAACTTCACGACGATGTCCAAGATGAAGATATCGTGCATTGCGGAAGACGTGAACATTGGAGGCATTCATACCGTTGGGCCCATAGCCCTTTGTTGGGATGGAGTCTGTGTGGTGTGGTCCCGACATTTGTCTGATTGTCTCTACTGGTTCTCGTCTACTGTTTTCGGCGAATCTAAGACTAAGCGTGAGCTTTCTGGTGGCCTCACGCTATGTGAGCAGGATTTTAGAGACAGTCTGTTTGCAAAGGGAATAACATTGTTTTGTAGTAGTTTTTGAACATAGACATGATCACAACATTTATAGGGCTAGTGATGAGATTTCCAGCGCACCAAACTGCGTGCCTTTCTTGCCAAGCGTAGGCCAAGTTATGCTTGCCGAAGCGCAGGTCTCACCCACCACAGAAACGCCTAACGCCTCCACGGTGTGCACACGCCGTGGTGCCTTCCTTCATGTGCAAAGTGCCTTTCCCAAGGCACAAGTCCTCTTGCACATGGTGAAGGGGTCTCCTGCATTGTTTCCATGTACCTTACCCACTTTTGGGTCAAGTTTGGTGATGGGGTGTGACGAGGTTCAAAACCTGTCTGCGCACCTGTAGTCAGAATTTTGACCAAGTCCCCGAGTAACAAAACGTACCACTGACTTTTGGACGCCAAGCCATGATCTTGGCTGTCCCTCAGTAACAACCTGCACTACTGGATCCGGTGGATGATCCATCTGATCAAGTGAATCATGCACCGGACGTCTCGGTAGGTCTATTAGAGCAATTTCTCTACATGGTATTTCGTTACTCGGTCTCGTCGATTATCGACTGGATTTTGAGTTGCAGTCGGCTCCTAGAGCTGCAGCGCATGTAACAACATTGGAAGGCCATATCTCCCTCGATAGTATCGAATTTTGGCAAAACAAGTTCCACTAGACTCAGCAACTTGTCAACTTTATAGGGAAATCCTCAATTTTAGGATCCGAGTAATCCTTGAGTCGCCATATCTGTCGGTGCAGAGTTTCCACTTTCTGGCAGCTCGTGCGCGCCTCCTGGCGTTGCACTTGGACATGCGGAGGGGCAATATTTCAACATCATCCGATGTTAGCATTGTTGGTAATTTGCCCAATAGACTTGTGCTGCGAAGGCAGGGAGGAGCAAGGAAGGAAAGGATATCCACTGATGTACAAGTTGGAGGAAACAAGAGCGAATGCCACACTGCTCCTCTTGCAAATGGCCAATGGGTGAAGAAGCACCTGCAATCAAGGCGCGGTGCAAAGGGTGCTGACTCTATGTCCACAGCAGATGCGCGGAAAAGTATCAGCGAGAGGGAGGGGATGTGGAGAAGTAGTGACGACTGTGCCAGGGGCGGAACCACCCTGGACGTGACCGAGAGGGCAAACTACACCATCCTCAACATGGTCTGGTCCACGTTGAGCAATGCCAATCTCGTGCAACGGTACTCAAATGAGGAGGCATGGATAGAGACATACATCATGAACCTGAAGCCAACAAAGCTGTTGAAACACGCGGAGACCAAGGTGTGGAAGATTCCACAAGAAGTTTGGAGCGGGAGCAAACAAACTGTGGCGCACCTCCGCACGTTTGCTTGTGTTGCACATGCCATTATGCAGGCATGGGAGGGGCCGGGCAAGCTGGATCTGTGGACTCGCCGGTGCATCTTTGTCGGGTATGAGAGCGGGAGCACGGTGTACCGACTCTTCGACCCATGGAGGCATCAGATTGTGAAGAGTCACGACGTCATGTTCAACGAGGACAACCATTGGACATACAAGGACGTGGGTCTC
>SZWC01008026.1:97055-121213 GCA_023375785.1 Penium margaritaceum
AAACGAGAGTTAATTGTTGAACTAAGTGAAGAATACATAAATGTAAAGGCTTTCATGCATCTGCAATAAGCCCTCTAATCCACTCCTCTAACACACTCTTGGTGGTGGGTGGGGGAGGGGGGGGGGAGAACATCAATGTTTTGGGTAATTGTACTTTGATGCCAAGGTGTCTGCTCCATGTCATGTGAAAGATATGTCAAATTCAGTGTTTGTTTATCTGATCCACCCATCCGAACAAATGAACTGATGGATACAAGGTTACCATTGTGTGAAGAAAAATCGTTTCTTGATGAAATCCATATGACATGAAATTTCCACAAAGGATGTTTTACAGGTTCTAGCACACTATACGAAACTGACTTTGGAGTATGTTTGAGTAAGACATGGATCTTTAGAGATTGGAATTCATGGGTTGGGTTCAAGTAACAACCGGAGGACTTTGAGCACAAAAAGCGGCCATAACTTTTGACCAAGATAAAAGATAGCGGCCGAAAAGGAGAATATTTGGTTGGGGGACCTCCATTAGGCTTGAAGGAAGGAGCAGTCCACGATTATTGGCCGTGCAGGTCATCAGTAGTATGAGAGGTAGAACAAGGAGTTTTCTCATCCTTAAAGCATTCCTTCCACCCTGTAATGTGAGAGATTTGTTTGTGGGCTGAACATTGTACTACCATGGCGACATTTGCTTTTGTGGTGGCCAACATCAACATCACCAAGTTTAAAGGCAACAGCTTCTTTAGCTAGAGCAACAACATAAAGATGGTGTTCATAGAGAAGGGACTATGGAGGCATAGGATTGAAGAAGAACCAGCTTATTCCTATCTCTCACTTAGTGCGGCCCGTACCCACAGCAAGAAGCGTGACTGTGCCCTTGCCACCATCTACCTCTACCTCTCCGAATGGCAGCAACTCCTCGTCCGTGGCATCCTCATGCCAAAGGAGGTTTGGAAGAAGTTTGAGTTTACTCTTGCATCCAAGTCAATCGTTATGAACATCCACCTAATCATCGCTTTCGCACTGTCAAGATGGGTGAGTCTGGATCCATGATTGACTACTACATGAACATGGTGAAGTCTCTCTCCAACCAGATTTATGCAATTAAGGACCCTTTCAAGGAGCGTGTGCTCATGCTAACCATCCTCTCTTGCCTTTCTAGAAGCTACACTCCTTTCATTCTTGCCTTTGACCAGTGTGAAGACAAGCTCTCTTTCAAGTATGTGGAGGTAAGCCTGTTGTTTGAGGAGGAGCAGCGCAAGGAAGAGGAGGGCGGAAGCAGTGTGGACGTCGCTCTCATCAACGACTCTTGTCATGGGCATGGTACTGCACCAATGAGGGCCAATGGTGGTGGAAGGAAGGAGAAGGGGAACTGCCACCAATGTAAGAAGCCCGGCCTATAGGTGTGCAAATGTCCCAAGAAGAAGGCTGAATTTCAGGCTGGATTGGGAATGGGCAGGAAATCTGACCGTTTTGCAAACGTAGCAGATTGGGAGAGTACATTTGTGACTACCACTTCGGTCCTACATGTCTCCAACAGCACTGTGTTGCTGTGGATCATGGACTTGGGAGCTACACGGCACATGACGTGTCACCAAGAGTGGTGCATTATCTGTGCCACCACAAAGCCTTGTGGGGTGTATATGTGGACAAACATGTGCAAATGGAAGTTGGAGAGGGTGAGATTGTGCTTTCTATTTCTGTTGAGGGAAGGCACATGGAACATCTTGCAAAAGGGTTGCTCCATGTTACGGGGCTGGCAGCTATCCTCCTCTCTGTCTCATCTCTCACCTCCAAAGGCATGGACGCTCGCTGTGAGAATGGTGGGTGCAGCATCTTTTCTTGTGTAGACAATGTGCTTAGAAAAGCAAAAAAGGAGAACGCTCTTCACCGTCTTTTCGTGGCATCACACTTGGAAGCCAACTTAGAATTGGTGGTGATGGAGGGAAACCAAGGCATCAGCATGTGGCACCGGCATTTTGGTTCCCTCATCTTTGGCGCCACCATATTGAAAATCCATACACTTGATGGTCAATGGTTTAGACCTCAAGGGGTTGAAGTAGCCTGGTGCATCAGCTTGTGAGAGTTGCATTGAAGGGAAGCAAGGCTGCTCTCCTTTCACCGGGGAAGGGAACGGGGCAGCTGAGCTTCTCTCACTTGTTCACTCTAGGCCTCTGGAACGGCGTTTTGATGGGTCCTTGATGTGTGAGGGCACCTCCATGGGCAACGTGGTGTGCGGCATCGACTCAGTGGCTGGTTTGGGGTGCTACACTTTGGCTGACGTAGTGGGAGCTACGGTGATCCAAAGTGTGCATGGTTTGGTGAATTGGAGAGCTCATGACTGGCCCTATGAATGTTTTGATAATGTCCATGTTGCAAAACTACTGCAAAATCACATTCTTCCCTTTGCAAAAGTGACTATCTGTCAGTTTTCTTCCACTCCTAGAAACATAGCGTAAGGCGATCAATAAGCTCACACTTAGACTCAGAATTACCGGCACAAAACTTAGCCGTGAGCACATAATAGGCCAACAACCTTGATCGGTTTGCACATTGATCATTGCGGACAGAAGCGTTTATGTGGAGGACATCGCTGTCAAGCTCTAAGGTCCCGTAGTTGAAGAATGCACAGATGGCACAGAATTAGACATAGCCCATTCAGAGGTGTACAAGTGGCCCTAGCTATGGAGGCGGAAGATTGAGAAGCATCTATAGGCAATGGCCCTTCTCATGGCCCTTTTTGATAGTTGGAGCCCTCTTGTTACACTCTTGGGCGGAAGGACAGAGGACAAGCTCACCTATGGTACGTTCGTAGAGTAGATCCGCAACGAGGCACACTAACAAAGTTGTGGGGAGATCTCGTCATCCTCATCGGCCCTTGTCATAAAAACATGTGGTGGCGGAAGCGGGAGCAAGGGAGATGGCGGACAAGGTAGCGACAAGAAAAGTGCCAAGAAGGGTGCGAGCCAAAACTGTGGTAAGAAGGGCCACATGGCCCGTGAGGGCACCAAGGAGGCAAAGGATGGTGGCAAAGATGCTGAAGGCAAGAAGACGATTCTCAAACTCACTTAAAACCATTACCTCAAGAAGGCCAACCGGGGATGCCTTGACTCCAAAGCAGAGGAGCATACCCATGTGGAGTAAGTCTATTTCATCAACTACACAAAGTCCTGTAAAATCCATGGTGGTCATGAACGACAAAGTCAAGCTAGTGGCTGGACAAGGAGACATGGATATGGAGGTGGTGGCTGGTGGTAAGCGCGTGCAGCGCGTCATCAAGGACTTGCAACACCTATGCGACTTTGCTGACATTCTAAGTGTATGCTGCTTGACTGACAACGGGTACGAGGTGCTCTCCAAACAAAGAGGGACACTCGTGCGGAAGGATGATGTCAGCAAGCCCGTGTTGGAGGCTAAGCATAACGGAGGCCTCTACATCACGAAGATAAAGGTGATTCCCGCAACGATAGACTGAACAAACTTGTAGGTGCGCACCATCAACTTGGCCAAAGGAGGAAGAGCTAATCTGGAGCTCTGGCACCGACGACTGTGGCATTCCTTACTCGTAGTGATGAAGGAGATGGCAAAGCACGAGATGGTTTACGGCCTCCTCATCGACGGTGTAGAAAAAGAGACAGATGCAGCAAAGCAAAGAAGTGCAAGCCTTGTATGTTGGGCAACGCGAAGTGCAAACCGTTTAACGAGAATGTAAGTCCCACCTCCCACGTACAGGATGTTGTGCATAGCGACATGTGCAGACCATTCAAGACAACAAAGAATAGTAGCGTGGGTTACTTTATCACATTCATTGATGATCACAGAAGTAAATCGTACATGTAATTCATAAAGCAAAAAGGCGAGGTCCTAGACTGGCTGAAGGAGTAAATTGCCGCGGGAGAGAGGCAGAGTGACCGGTAGGTCATATTGCTACGTAGCGAGAATAGCAGAAAGTACGTGGGATGCAGCGGGTGGATGAAGAAGCAAGGTGTAAAATGGGACAAAACTACGTCATATTTTTCTTTCTCAACCGACGTGGGGGAGCGAGCAAAACAGATGTTGCTGAACACGGTACATATCATGTTGGTGGCTACGCAGTTGACGCAAAGCTTGCTGATGGAAGTTGTGCATACGGTGTGCTACACCATGAACCTCGCTACTACAGATTGCTTCATCGGAAGAGCGGCTAGAAGATGATGCAGGAGGTTTGCAATGGGTGCAAGCCAAGTGTGGCACACCTGAAAGTGTTTGGGTGCAAGGTGCACGTGATGGTGCAGGCTGCGTAGAGGCGTAAAAGCAAGCTGGAGCCGCGGACAAATTCTTATCTCTTCCTTGGCTATGAGAGCGTGAACAAGGTGTACAGGCTCCATGACATGTGCAAGGAGGAGGTAATCTCTAGCCTACACGTCGAGTTTAATAGTAAGAAAAGCTACATTAACAGTAATGACGTGGACGTGGTGGACTCTCCAAAGTTGGGGGAGTGGTTCCAGCTCCTTGATTACAAGAACGAGCCGGCAGATGCCAAAGTTGAGGATGCAAAATCTTGACGTGACGGTGCACTAGCAGTGGCACAAAACACGGAGGACTCTAATGAAAATCAAGCTGATGGAAAGANGGACAAATTCTTATCTCTTCCTTGGCTATGAGAGCGTGAACAAGGTGTACAGGCTCCATGACATGTGCAAGGAGGAGGTAATCTCTAGCCTACACGTCGAGTTTAATAGTAAGAAAAGCTACATTAACAGTAATGACGTGGACGTGGTGGACTCTCCAAAGTTGGGGGAGTGGTTCCAGCTCCTTGATTACAAGAACGAGCCGGCAGATGCCAAAGTTGAGGATGCAAAATCTTGACGTGACGGTGCACTAGCAGTGGCACAAAACACGGAAGACTCTAATGAAAATCAAGCTGATGGAGAGATCAGATGGAAGCATCTGGCAGAGGAGGCACCGAGGGTGCCAAGGCACGCATTCCGGACAGAGTGTCCATCGGGCGTCAATGGAAAATCCACTAAACGCGCTGGTCATTCGGGCAATGTTTTGCCAACGCAGGAGAGATCCTTTGGGAGCCGTCTGGTCAATGATTCACCAGAGCATGTTGACTCGGAGGGATTGCAATACAGCATTGATGCGCCACCAAAATTAGTGTGTAGTAGCGGGAGGCAGTGAAAAGCGGGGAAGCGCTTCGACGCAAGAACTGGTCGATGGATCAGCATGATGCTATACATGTTGGCTGCATCAACAGAGTCAACTTGTGTGTAAGAAGCACTTGCACGCCCGAAAGGTGATCAATGGAATGCAAGCATAAAATGGGAGCTGGTGTCTTTAACAAAAAATGACACGTGGGAGCTGGTCCACGGGCCGAAAGATGCCAATATCATTGGCTCAGAGTGGGTCTTTAAGACCAAGTTCACAAAGAAAGGTGTGGTTGAAAAGTACAAGGTGCGGCTGATGGCAAGAGGATACGCACAAAATGAGTGCAAGCATTAAAATAAGATGTTCGCTCCCATCACCAAATTCACAAGTATCCAGGCAATCTTTTCGATGGTGGCCGGGAATGAAATGGAGTTGCACCAAATGGAACTAAAGACGGCCTTCCTCAAGAGCATCATAGAGAAATATGTATACATGGGGGTTGTAGAGAGGTTGAGGTACCAAAGGGCAAGGTGTGCAAGCTGGAAAAGTCCTTGTATGGGCTAAATCAATCGCCCAGATGTTATCACCAACAAAAGGATAGCTTCATGGCACAACTCGGCTTCAAGCACTGTGAGGTGGACCACAATGTGTACATGCACCGCAACAAGCAGCTCCATCATATCATCACACTCTATGTGGATGAATTGAGTTTTTGCTTAACAGACCTATCAAGCCTACAACAGCAAAAGAAAACAGCTGGGTACAGAATCCAAATGTCAGACATGGGGGAACTGGAGTACTAACTCAAGGTGAGCATTACGCGGAACGGGAGGATGCGCACGTTTGAGCTGGGACAAGCCAAATACGTGGCCGAGGTACTCAAGCGCTACGTCATGGAGGATAGTAAACCAGTTGGCAGTCCGGTCCCCAGGACCTGTGAACTCATTGTGGATATGGTGCCACAAACAAATGAATAGCGGAAGAATATGGCAAGGGTGCCTACCACTTGGCGGTGGGCAGCCTCATGTATTTCATGGTGGCGACTCGATTGGACCTTGCCTATGCGGTGGGCTAAATGAGCGGGTAAGTGGCCGATCCAAGGCCACTACACTGGCAGGCAATCAAGTGCATTACTTGCTACCTATAAGAAAAGCAGCATGCACGCGTGAGGTTCTATGGCAAGAGGCGGGCGGACCCTTTGCGTCCAGTTTGCTATAGGGATGCAGACTAAGCTTGCGATGTGGAAAAGCGGAAGTCCACATCAGGCTACATGTTTCTCGTCGCTGGTGCACCTAACTTGTGGTGTAGCAGGAAGTTGGACTGCATCACTACCTTCACATAGAGGTGGTGACGTAGTTCTACTTCCAACTACCATCGATCTCCTGATGTTGCAGGAAGTAGGACATGAAGTATAGTGTATCGCGTTGGTTGAGGTGGTCAAGGAGGCGGTGTAGCTCCACCGGTTGTTGGGGGAGCTGGGCATTTTGCGACAGGAACCTACGGTGGTGCAAGAGGAGAACACCGGTTCAATCTCGCTTTTGAACAACCCGACGCACCAGAGAAGCACCAAGCATATTGACGTGCGTTATCACTATACACAGCACATGGTTGAAAAGGGGCCCGTGGTGCTGTAGCAATGCAGCACGCACAACGTGCTTGCAAATTGCTTAACCAAAGCGCAACCCGTGGACAGGCATGCATTGAGCGTGGCCAGACTTGGGATGACTAGGTATGATGGGCTAGAGGGCATAGAGGAAGATGAGTGAGAGCAAGAAGGAGGAGCGAGCATGGCAGGTGCAAGGGGGAGAATGCTGGAGATTTCCCCTGTACATACCCAAGTGCAACAATTGGAGGCGCCGACGTGCCGCCATAGAGAGGAAATTCCTTGGCGTTAGATCTCACGACTATAGGATTGCTCGGATCCTAAAATGGAGGATTGCTTGTGAAATTCAACAACTCATTGAATCCGATGGAAATTGATTTACCAAAGTCAAACTAGTAACAAGGGAGATATCGTATTCCGAAGTTGGGGTGTGCGCGACGGCTCTTGGAGCTGGCAACGATTCAACTTTCGGTGAATGATTGACTTGAACGAGTAACAAAATGCCATCTGGGGATTTTGCTCTAGGATTGCCAAGGCGTTCGGTGGATGATCCGCTATGTTTTAGTAGTGCAGTTTTGTTACCAAGGGACTTTGCCAAAATCCTGGGTCGGTGTCCACAACTTAGTAGTACAGGGACTTTGTCAAAATTCTGACTGCACGTCCGCAAATAGGTTTCAAACAACATCAATCCCCATCACCAAACATGATCATTAACTCATCAAAACAGACCCTAAAGGTAGGAGGGGCTCTTCTGCTACACATAGGGACATCTATGCCTTCGGAATGGCGTTTTGATGGGTCCTTGATGTGTGAGCACGCCTCCGCAGGCGACTTGGTACGCACCGCCAATACAGCAGCTGGTTTTGGGTGGTGCGCTCTGGCTGACGTAGCGAGAGCTACGGTCATCTGCATTGCGTAGAGTTTTGTGTGTTTGAGAGCTCGTGACTAGCCATACAAATAATTAGATCATGTCCATGTTAAAAAACGTATGCAAAATTGCGTTCGTCCCTTGGCAAAAGTGACTGTCTCACAATTGTCTTCCACTCCGAGAAACATAGCCTAAGGCCACCAAAAAGCTCACGCTTAGACTTAGAACCACCCACACGAGACGTAGCCGTGAACACAAAAGACCCATTAGGCCACGTTGGAACTGCACCCTCCTTTGTGAAAGCAACAAGTTCAACGCTTAGTTGGTGATGGGTGGCTTCCTTGGCTACGACACCATGGGATACCGCCCCTACAAACTCGCTGCTCACAAGATCATCCACAGCCGTGACCTGGTGTTTCAAGAGGATGTGAAGAGCTGGACTTGAGGCCCTATGTGTGTAGTTCCACTTTCTTGCGTACTAGTACTAGAGGTGGGAGAAGAGCCAGTTGTAGAAGAGGGCGGTGGAGAAGATGGTGGTGACAATGGCATCAACAAGGAGGTGGAGGGAGCTAAGAAGGAGAAGGAGCAAACAGCCCAATCTCATGAGGAGAAGCAACAAAACAATAGAGAGCAGCTGCCATGAAGGTCCACGGGCTCCAACTAAGTGCGAAGGATAGTGGGGAGCAGCTACCGCAGTCCGAGAGGCTCATTAAATTGCAGAGCAGGAAGGGGAGCAGCTGAATGTGTACATAGCTCCCACACCAACGGAGTCCTTTGACCTCGAGCTCCTCTTCCTCACCGTCACAGATGACAAGGCCACCTTCACCAAAGCCATGCCCAGCACCAAGGCGGCAGATTGGCGTGCCGTAGCAGAGGAGGAGTACGGTGCGCTCATGAAGAATGGCATCTGGACGCTCAAGGAAGCTCCACGTGGCAGCTGGTTGAGCAGGTGCTAGTGGATCTTCTCGTGCAAGCATGGTGCGGATGGTAAGGTGCTCAAGCACAAAGCATGGCTAATCGCAAAGGAGTATGTGTAGAGTGAGAGTCTCAACTCCATTGAGACATTTTGCACCTGTCACAAAGTTTCTCTCAATCCAAGACATTTTTCCTCCTGTTGTTGCTATGGATTGGGAAGTGCACCAAATGGATATGACATGTGCATTCGGGAATGGTGACCTCAAGGAGGACTTGACATGGAGGAGCACGAGAGGTATGTGGTACAAGGGAAGAAGGATTTTGTGTGCAAGCTTTTGAAAGCTCTCTATGGCCTGAAGTGAGCACTATGAGCATGGTACCACAAGATGGATGAGCAGCTTGTAAGCCTTGATTTTGTGCACCGCGAAGCTGACCATGCGGTCTATGGAAGCGTGCAAAAGGTAAAACTGGTTATCATCTTGCTCTATGTTGATGACCTGTTCATTGCATCTGTCTTCACGTTAATTTTGGACAGTGTCAAGATGTCTCTTGCTTCCACGTTTGACATGAAATACATGGCAGAGCTTAATGACTACCTTGGCCTTCAGGTCAAGTGCAACCTGTAGCAGCAGACTTTGGAGTTATCGCATATCACATACGCAGGTGACATCGTTAAGCGCTTAAAATTGGCAGGAGCACACAAACTCGCAACACCAGTGGAAGTGTGAGCAAAGCTGAGCATGACACGAACTCCCTAAGGCATGCAAGAGCATAGAAGGATGGACCAAGCAGCAGTTGGTAACCTCTTGTATGCAGCTATCGACATGCGCTTTAACATTAGCCAAGCATGTTTGGCGCAAATCTGGGCGTGCCTCATTGGGAGGCGGTTAAGCGCATGCTGCGCTTCCTCAATAGTAGCAGCAGCCTTTGCCTCACCTTGAATGGCAACAACAACCCCATCCTCATTGGCCATTAAGACGCACATTGGGGAGGTGACCCGAACACAGGGAGGGCAACCAGTGGGGTCATTTTTGTGCTCACAAGAGGTGCAATCTGTTGGAGGACCAAGAAATCAGTGCGTATCACCATCTCCTCCACCAAAGCAGAGTACATTGCCATGAGTGAAGCAACAAAGGAAGCTGTATTGCTGTGTGAGCTGCTTGCAAGCCTTGGTCAGCAGTAGACTTCAGCCACCACCATCTACTATGGCAACATGAGCGCCATTACTCTGACCAAGAACGTAGAGTTTCACGCCCATACTAAGCACATCAACATGTGATATCACTTCATCCGTGAGCTCGTGGCATATCAGGTGGTGCAGATCATCTTTTGCCCTTCAAGCATGATTTCTGTAGACATTGTGACCAAGCCACTTGTAGAGCACTGCTTGCAGCAGCTCAGGGACTGTGCAAAATTGTGTGACTTTTAGTCTCGCAAAGTGGAAGAATGATGGATACGAGGATGCCAGAAAGTGACAAACACATATTTTTTGATAAATATCACCTGGTATTTAAAATTTGCATCATAGAGGATGTTTCACGTTCCAATGGAATTTACAAAACTCAAACTGGATTCTGTTTGGGGAGATTGATTTCCAAAGTTTGGAAGTCATGAGTTGGATTCAGGTAATGGCCGGAGCAATTTCAACAGAAAAGGTGGCCAAAATTATTGACCAGGATGGCTGAGAGCGGCCTTAAAGGAGAAAATATGGTTCCGTGACCTTGAGGAGACTTCAAGGAAGGAGTAGTCCACAGTTTTTGGCCGTGTAGGCCGTGGGAGACATCATGTTCATGCATGACATTGTGACTGCAGGTCATCTCACTAGGGTAGGAGTGTGCTAGAGGGTCAACTTTCATAGTGTATCTCAGTGATCCATTGGAAAAATGAGGCGAATGAGGGCTTGTTAGAAAGATGTGACAATGCATTTTCTCAATGAAGAGTCCATCTAGAAATTTGCGTTCTCTAAAAACAAACATTCACTTCCGTAATTTCCGTTTGTGCAGCCTACAACCCCTCACCAGCCGTTGTTCCTGCCTGGGTGGCTCTTGGTGAGCTTGATCACCTCCCATGAGGGCTGTCCCAGTTAGCGTCATAGATAGCCAAAGAGATTCAATGAAGACCGAGAAAAAATGAACTTCTCACATTTAACAAATTCTCTCAGATACAATCTCCAATACACACACACTCTCTCTCTTTTACATTCGGGGAGGGGAGGGGGCATGGGCGCGCCAGCCCTTGGCCATCTATGATGAATACACACTTTTCTATTGTTCACAATGTCTCTAGGAAACATTCAAGAATACGCTCACCCTACACACTTTTCTTTTGGAGGGTGATGGGGGTGGAGTCTTCAACCCCCCACCCCCCTCCCCCCCCACCCAATAGAACAAAGCATATTACAGCAGTATCTAGACAGGGATTGAAAAAACACACAAGCGTATTCAATCATGAAAACAAGTAATGAACACGTGTGTATACATTTTTTCATGCATCTGTAATGTTTTTCCCAATTCATTCCTCCGATACACTCCGGGTATGGAGGAGAGAGATGGGAGAAAATCAACGTGTCGGGCACTGTTGCTTTGACGCCAAGGTACCAATTTGATTTCAAGTGACAGAGACTTTTGACTGCTTTTTCTTTGATCTGATCCATCCATCCGCACAAATTGACGACCGGAGAAGTTCTCTCCATATCTAGACAAAAATGCACTTGTGTGTTTTTTACAATGTCTCTCAGCAACACTCACCAAAACACTCTCGAATTACACTTCTATGTTTTGGAGGGGAGGAGGGGGTTCTTCATATTTGCTAGGTCTCCCCCCTCCTCCCGAAATCAAAATTGGACTTTTGAGGTGTAACAGGCAGTGTATGCGGTGGAGGGGCAAAACTTGCACAAGGGTATCAATATACTAGTTTCCATTTTTATGCCTAAGTACAATACTCTACCCCTTACACTCCTCTAATACACTCGTGGGGTTTGGGTAAGGTGAGAAAGAATCATGTATAAGAAAATACATAAGTATACATATTCTTACATTTGTACGATACAGTCCCGGATAGACTCCCAAGATACACAAGGAGTGTTGGGAGCAGGGGAAGACCACAATCGACCTCAAGCAACTTGTGTACCCTTCTTCTCTAATAAATGTGAGAGAGACTTGTGTCTTAATGATAGGGTTTTTTCAGTTCTTTGTGAAAGTACAAACAAAGACTACGTTTAACAAGTATAACCTGAAGGAAACTCTAAGGTAATTAACACCAGCTAACATGAATTGTGCACACTATGATTTCAACATTTAACTTATGAATAACGTTAAGAAAAACAGACTGAAAGCTATCCTCAAAAGGGAGTTTTATTCTATTCACTGAAACGCTGGTGATACAAAAATTGCATACATGAACGCAAACTTCTAAGGAACAAAGATGGCTCAGGTGTAGTATCCGTAGATTACATAGCGTATTAAAGTGGGCCAATCAACAATAACCCTTTTCGAGATGCGAAAGTACAAACACAGGCGTACATGTCACGATTTCTTTGATATTTGTAAACGCATAGTCAGACGTACCAGACAATGCCAATTTGATGTCCTTTGCATGTGGAAGCTGTGAGTGGGACGACAAGACTAGAATAGTCCATCATTATGTGAGAAAAGTAATTCACTTTGCCTAAAATGTCTAATGTTTGTTTCCATGTTTGATTCTTGAAGAAAAAATAGCTGGTACCTTGCGAGGTTTTACTTCCATTCCTTTGGTGTCAAGGATCAACCCCAAGTACAACAACTTAAGTTGTGTGAAAGCACACGTTTCCATCATTGTAAAGAACTTCTCCTTGTTTAGGATCTTAAGCACTGTATTGCAGTTGTTGTACATGCTTATTGTGGTTTTTGGACAATACAAAAACATTGTTAAGGAACACCATGTTGGTGAGCAATGGTTATTGCTAACCAAACATCATGCTTAAGGCCATTGTAGTAAAAACACAGCTCATTTAGGGTGAGGTCAATACGGGTGATGATTTTTCTTAGATACTGAGTTTACTTTGTCATGCTGGTCTTTGTAACACACGTTGGAGTGTGTACCGTACGTCAAAATTCGGGTTCAGCTTTGGGAAACGAGTAAGTTTATTGTGCGTGAATCGGCTCCATGTTCCCAGTGGCATGAGAAAATCACGTCACGTTGGATTAATATGTTCCAAAGGTAGTATGCATGCAGTCGACATAGCCGACAGCAGGCGCATGAGCCGTTGATATGGCTCTATAGGTCTCTTGCTGTCATTGAATGGCCTTTTGGACCGGACCACTAACTTAAAGCACTGCTAGGCAAAAGCAGTGGAAAAGGGTTGGCCAAGCTTGAGGCGTCTTTCACTGGGCTGGCCATTGGGTTCATTGGTCCTCTACCATTCATTGCGGAAGATGCCATTTCTATCTGGTTCGACTAGAGAGTGTCATTGTTTGCATGCTACAAATGCTTTATCAACAGAGTCTTTGCCAGATATTGCTGATTGTAGGCTGGTGTGCTTGGTCTGTTCATAGTTGTCTTTGTGAGTTATGCAGACGCCTAAATGGTGGAGATGTGTTTAAGACTTGTACAAGGTTTTTGTGAGGTAGTTAATGCATGTGTCATCCCTCCAGCATTGATACTCTCAAACAGCAACTGTTTTGCCTAGCAGAACAAAGGTCATTCACAGGGATAAGGTGGAGAACAAAAGACAATTCAAGTAATTGGGATGAAAAGATAATACATATGAAGTACGAATTGTACTTGGGTGACAATTGTTGAGTGAATTGAGAGTAAATGCACAATTCCAAGGATGAGAATGAGGCATATGTTGGGTCTTTAATGTTTGAGGGGAGCAATGCGTGTGAGGTCATATCGTGAGTGGCTGTTTCAAAAAGCACTGTGAAGAAGTCAGGAGGCTTGGAGAATATCAAGTTTCTTCTTGACAAAAGTCTGGCACTGTCGAGACATCGACCGAGTAATACTGAAACATCAATATATTTGCAATACTTCTATCAACCTTTTTGGAAGGTGGTCAACTAATCAGGAACTTCTAGAACAGAACACAAAGGTCGAAGCTACTGGCCAGCATGCCCTTGGCCAAATAGTGTAAGACTCTTGAGGTGGACGCGTGGTGGGCCACTAATGTAACGAGAAAAATGACCACTGTCGGATCTAAGGGACCCATGTGTTATTCCATAATGTGCACAAGTCCCTAAAATGTGTACGTGGGCACAGTTGAGTTGAGGACTTTTACGCCGTTAGGCCATGGGCAATCTGGCCAACCACCCCATCCTCCGTTGTTCCATTTGAGACGTTTTTGACAACTTTGACCACCTTCAAGAAATATCAACAGAAGTTTTGTGAACCACATAGACTTTTCCAATTTGTTGGTCCACTTCTCGATGGCGTTAGACTTTCATAACGAGGCAGCTCGATATTCCCAAAGGCTCTCGACTCGTTGGGATAACATCTTGAATGAGCCATTCACATGATCTTGCACATGCGGCTCAGCCCGAGCGTTGAAGACCAGACACATGCCTGATTTTTCACTCTTGGCATTGGTTTGAGGGTGCACACATGTTCAATAAATTGCGGTTCTGGAACTGCAGTTCCAATTGTGGAACCAGAACTGTGGTACGGGTTCCAAGATCATGGAAGCCTATAAGAACCACGGTTCTTGAGCTCGATTCCTTGGAGGGGAGAATGAGTCGGGACAAGGGTTCTATGGATGTTATTTGCTAATGTGGCACCTTGGGAGGCCATAGTAGCAGACCAATCATGTTCCCACATACAAAAGAGGAGTGGTGAAGTGTTTTTGCCTTGTCTTTGAAAAATGAAAAACGACGGTGGGAGTTACTTATACCTCATATTCTTTGCTTATGATGGGACCTTCCATTAAACCGTGATCAGAACCGCGGTTCCAAGAGGAACCACATTTCTATTTCTAGCTTGGCACTTGAACCCCGATTCCGGTTCCAGAACCGTAGATTCGGTGCTGAGCACAAACCAAAAATGCTGTTCTGGTTCCATTATCAAAACCATGGTTCTTTACAGGTGTGCAACCTTACACTGGATGTGTTTGACTCAATCAACACTTGTGGTCAAAGCACACTTACAACCTAATGCAAAATATTCATTTTTCCCAAATCCCCAAATTCTGTTTTTGTCCCGCACCTATGTTTTGCTCAGTGCAATACTTGTAATGACAATGTGAGGGCGCTACAGGGACAACCAATCAATCATTTATTGCAAGAAAACCTTGCATGAGTCTTCGGTGCATCTCCACCATTCAGGAGTTCACAAACTTCACTATTTTTTTTTTAAAGGAGCAAGCATAACTGAGAACAAGCAGTAGTAACCGGCAAAGACTCTTGCAGTGACGGATGAGAAGCACATAAGAAACAACGCTCGCAAGGCCATCCAGGAAGCAATAGGATCGTTGGCCACAAATGACAGAGTAAAAACAAACCTGATGGCAAACCAAGTGATGGACCCTTTGGGCTCGTGTCAGGCGAACTTCTTCCGCTAGCCCGCGGGAGAACCAATCCATGGAAGAGGGACCCTGGCAGGCTGGGAATCACGCAAAGCATGCTGGCTCCCATGGTAGGCGTGGTTGAGCATGGGGTAGCATGGAATACAGCAGTAGTGTAGCAGTGTCACGTGGCGAGAAGCTTCCGGAGGTTGACATTGTCATCTACGGCAGCTGCTCTATGGCTATCTCAAGCGGTTGTGTTGGAAGCTGAAAAGGGCGGGAAGAAGCGGCAGGAAGATCCGTGGTGGGGAAGGAACATGGGGTGAGCCACAGGAGAAAGCATAGTCGCGGAGCCAGTCAAGTGGAGAAGGCAGGGTAGCGGATGAACGGAGAAATAAGGGGAACAGCGACCAATCAGCACGGGAGTTGGTGCATCAATCACGGAGGAGCACCCGGAGACACATCACGGAGGACAAATGTTTAAGGAAGAACACAAAGACCGCGCGTGAGTTGCAAATGTAGAAGAGGACTCTGTAGGAATAGGAGGATAATGTTCCATGTGTGCTCGACCAGACCCGTGGTGCGTAGATGCACCACGTGGAGTCCATGTAGAAGGAAGAGGGTGGATGTGAGAGGGATGAGACCGACGGCGTGTAGACACGCCGTGCGCAGTCTCAAGTAGATAAGGCCTAGCTAGTTGTAGCACAAGTTGTGAAAACAATCCTGATTATTTTCTTGGATCAGTACTTTGCATTCCATGTACTCTGCCCTTGATTGTCAATGACATTTACTTGCTCCCATCCGTACTCTCAGTGTTCCGCTCCCTTGCCCTCTATTGCTCTCGGTGTTTTGCGCACTATTGTCGGCCTAAATGCGTGGAGAACCAAGCCCGGGGTGAAGTGAGCTGCTGGTAGTACCCTTGCGCACGGTCGCGAAACGAGGTTGCACGGAAAGGAGAAAGAAGCCATGAGGTGGCGGGCTTGTGTGTGGCAAGAAGTGGACTGCGGAGTGTCACTCATCTGGTGAAGTCCTTACGAATAGTTCCAGGCCTGTAGGCCGCGTTGCTGTTGGCTGTCCAAGGTTAGTAGATCTGTTGTGGAACAAGCCTGTTGTCTGCGGGATTGATTGCATGAAGAACTGAGCTCAGGGTGAAGTGAGCTGCCGGCGGTGCCCTCACTTGCACATGGCTACGGAAAGAGGTTCTGCGGAGAGGAGGTGGAGACATGAGGTGGTGGGCTCGCGTGTAGTAAGAAGTAGACCACGGATAGCCACTCATTGGCAAGGTTCTTACGCATAGGTCACCTGTAGTCCGCGAAACTACTTATTGCCCGAAATGAGAATCGTAGGCCTGTGGCAGAACAAATCCAAGCAGTCGGTTACAGGAGTGCATAGTCTGTGGATTGAGTTAAACATGGCCTGCGCAGAGAAAGCTAAGGATGCAGCAGAATTGGGGATATCAGTTCATCGAACCATCGGCCCCCGTCACAGCCCCTCGAGATGACCCCTGGTACAATTGTAGGCACTGGTTGACAAGCACAAATGAATAAACACATATACCAGATATTGTCCGTGCTGGCACTAGTGGGTTTGGAGGCACCCTCAAGGATGCCTAGCTCTCATTGATGCACACTACCGATGTTTTGGGTAGCCAATGGACACTAATGGTGAAGAGTGTGAAGTAGAGGGATCACATATGTGATTGGGTTGAACATGTTGCATTATCTACAACTTGATAGAAACAAGTTTTTGTTCATTAGCTAGTAAAATTACATCAGATCCTAATAGCCCGAGATCTAAGGTTTCCAACGCACCCAAGCACGTCTCAATCAGAGCACTAGAGCCCTTAGTACGGCAGTCAGAGTAAACCTTGGTGGAGTTTTTCACCCTTCCCTGTTAGCTAGGCAACAGGAGGCGCTTTGAGGATGACTAATTGGAGTGCCTTTCCTCGCCCGGAAGTCAAGGAAAACTTCATCCTGGTCAAGAGGTCCCTGTAGTCACTTTGTTTATGGCCCTGGTGCATTTCGAGCTTGTTGGGGATGAACTCATATTACTGGCAGTGGATTATCCCGCCACCCATGGTGGGTACCAGATTTCACCCGCTCAACACACATTTTTGGGCTAGGCTAACTATCTAAATATGCACTGATATTGAGTTATTCAAAGCTCAATCTTGCATGGAATATTCAGAGAAATCCAAATCTGTAGTCAAATCAGATCTGTGACCACTTCTCAGTGGTCGAACCAGGGAGAATGATCAACGGCACGCATGGCAAGGGGCACACCATGTCATAAGTCGGGACTTGAGAGCATCAACAACCATGTGCTTGAACGACTCAAAGTAGTGATGGAGAAGCTTCTCTCACGCTCACAAGGACATGCTCACCGATAGAAATTTGGATCTCTCGGCTGAGCCCCAGATTTGAGTGGCACTTCCTGAGGCGTTCGATCCTGCAAACTCTAAGGGACTGACAGTCACGATGTGCTTGAAGAGTTTGGAGGTGTTATCCACCATTGCCGTGGTCAACGACAACAGATAAAAAACTGTTGAGTTGGTGGTCTGATCTAAAGGCCATCCAACAGCAGCAGGAGATCAGGGAGTTGGATGAACGGCTTATGCAACTACTCTCACATCGTCAACCACAGGCATACTACCTATTATGCACACCAATCCAATTTGGCAACACTCCCTTATGCCAGGGGAAACGAGGAGTGACTTTGTGCGCGCTCTGCTCACTTGATTTGGAAAGCTAAACAAGAAGTCTGACGCACAGTATAGACTTTAACGTCTGCGTCAACAGTCAAGCGATTGAAGTACACTCAGCATTAATGCAAAATCATCACCGGTAATGACCTCACCCATGGTGGATTGTGCTTCTACTACAACAAGGTCTTTAGCAAGATATTTTATAAGAAATTGCTATTTTCTGTATCCAGTATGATTACGAATAATTGCAACTGCTGAGCGCAAACTCTAATTCTTGGATACATGAATCCTATTGCTGGCCACCCCAAAGCCACAAGTTTTACTGTGGCAGAGGAAATTCCCACTCAACGGAACTCTCATCTCCTTTGGAGATTGACACTGTGAATACATGAGATCAACACCTCTAGTGGACCTGCGAGAAACTGGGCCACATCTCACGTGACTACAATAAATGACATGAACAAGCAAAAAACAAGAGGAAGTCACAAAACAGGTTTGAGGAGTCGAGAAACGGTAAAGAGCAAGAGTAGACGGCAAGGCTTCTGTTTGTTCAAAAAACTCTTTGCTCACCGATCGCCCATCTGAGTCGCTTACATCGCCTTGTATGAGGGTACCTTAGAGTGCAAAGTTTCATAAGGGGTACGAGGATGACCAACTGGTGATATTGATAAGAATACAACCAAGGGGTTGTTGAAATTGTAGAATGGCACCGGCACTGTTCAATGGAGGAGCTTTTTACAGTTTTGTTGACAAAAAAATGGTTCCAAGCTGGGTTTGCAAACTCAACCAAGGTGTTTGAAGGAATAAACATGGATGAAAGAGTGCATATCTGTCACCTTTGTAAACCACCGTAATTGTAAATCAAAGATCCACACAACATAATGGTTTGGAGAGAATACCCAATGCATAAGAACAAGATCATCCTTGGGCAAGATTTCACACACTAGGAAAATCTACAGGTGCAATGGAGCAGCAGATCACTTTACGTCAGCATTGATAGTAGAGAGCGACACCTGCTTCTGGTCTAGTGACCCAAGATGGAATGGGAAGCAACCGAGGTGGAAGTAGCAGAGGAAGTTATGGCTGCCATACAACTCCAACACGTATATCTTGACATGGCCAAGCGGTAACTAGAACCCAAAGCCGAAGCATGGCTAGTCCATGTGGAGGTAAGAGAAGCAGAAGAAATGACAGGTGTCGAGGGGACACCCATGACGTTGACACTGAAAAGGTTTCAGCTATATCCAAGGAGTTCATGGAGATCATTGAAGAGTTTGAAGGGGTTTTTCATGAGAGACTATTCCGAGAACTACCACCGCAGTGGAAAACCTACCATCAAATACACCTCAAGCTAGACAGCGGACTGTCGGTGAAAGAGACCTATCAGATGAGGGATCAAAAGCTGACGGAACTAAAGAAGCAGCTTCATGAGATGCTTAGGCAGTGGGTTTTCTAACCCTCCACATCACCCTATGCAAGACTTGTACTTTCGTGAAAACAAAAACCAGAGCAAAGCGGATGTGTGTGGACTGCGGAGCGTTAAATGACATCACCATGAAGAATTTCTTCCTTCTTCCACAAGCATACACACCCTTTAACCAACCATGTAAGGCCCAGAAATTCACCAAATTCAAACTTTGCAGTGGCTTTCAGCAGATTTGTGTATTGGACAAAGACATGAAGAATGTATCATCCGCACTAGATTGGGGCACTATGAGTTCATGGGTATGCTATTCAAACTCACAAATGCCACAAATAATCAGTGTCAGCAATGAGAACATCTTTTGCCTCTACCTCAATGATTTCATCATGGTACATCTGGATAACATCTTGGTGTACTATTGCACTCCGCATAAGGACAATGGACATCTCAAAAACGTTTTTTAGACCGTACAAACATGAGTTACTTAGAAAATTCTTGGAATGTGATTTCTGTTCTCATTTAATTGAGTTTGCGGGCCACATTATTGGTGGCAGACAGATCATCATGGACCTAAAAAAGTTGGAGGTGATCAATGATTAGCCAATACCCATCAATGATTGAGACGTTCAAGTGTCTTTTGGATTCTTCAACTACTACCACCCATTCATAAAGTTATGTGTCCCAGTGTCACAGCCTCTATCGAATATGACCCAAAAAAGTACTGAGTTGAATCAAGGGATTAGCTAACACAAAGCATTGAACTGGTTGAGAAATGCTGTGACCCCGGTGCTAGCGTTAAGATTAGCATTTCCAATGACGGATTACATCATGGCTACCGACACGTTTGATCAAGACGTTGGAGCCATTCTCTTCCAAGGCAATGGAAGTGGTGGACAACCGATTGTGTACTTGTTGTGAAAACTACACTGGCTGGAACTTAATTATTACACAATGCACAAGGAAGAAATGCACATAGTTGTATACACATTCTAGACATGGCAGTACTACTTGGATTTTTGATAGTGCATCCTGTTCATCGACTTTCATGCATTGAAATATCTCAAGAATCAGCCAAATCTTAGCTCATGACAAACTCAATGGATAGAGTTTCTTTCGTATACCTTTGACTATGACATCAGGTACTCGCATGGAAAAACGTATCCAGTGGAAGCTCCGAGACAGTGACTAGCTTTAAACACCCAAGATCAACACATTGTTCATTGAAGGAGACCCCTACCACACAAGACTGTTTGTGGAAAGTTTCGAGGAGTTTGGTGGGCATGAATAATTCAAGTCTTGGTTTAATGGTCCCTACAAGACGTGGCGATTGAATCACCACCTCGTTATCCCTCCAAACCGGGAACTCTGAATAATGATGTTCGAGGAATACTACGACTTTGGTCTTGGTGGACACTTCAACAAGGACAAGAGACTGAAGATGTTAGAGGAGTAATGTTGGTGGAACAACATGCAGACCGACATAACAGCCTTGTGTAAACTGTGTGACACCCATCAGAGGCACAAATATCGTTACACATGGCCACGCGATGTACTCCAGCCTCTACTTGTTCCAAGTGAACTATGGACCAACACGATCATGGATTTGATGATGGGACTGCCTGCCACTCCCAAGGGATATGATTCCATCCTTGTCGTGGTAAACATGTTTTAAACAATATCACAATTCATTCAGAAATGACAACCGTCACCACCGAGGGAATAGCATGACTGTTTCTTACTTGATTGTACAACATCATGACATACCACGTACAATCATTGGCAACAGAGAAAACCACTTCACTGGCTGTTTTTGTCTAAAACTGATGTCCTTTCACTGTAGTTGAATCTAGCTATCAATGAAATTCCACCCTTAAATGGATGGACAAGATGAGTGGATCAATTAGATGATTTAGCAAATGCTTAATGCTTTATGTGAAACCCACAACATCAGTTTTGCAGTGGAATTGCCATGTACTCAACTCGCTTCAAAACGCTACCACTTTCACCAAAACTTGAAAAAATCCCTTTGAGAAGGTGTATGGAAAACTTCTTATCACACCACGTTGATTACAGGGTCACAGCAATGTCCCCGCGGTCGACATCCACCGCATGGACTTTACAAGAATATGAAAGGAAAGACGGTGGACCTTTGCAAAGACTTAAGCAGTTATGAATCAAGGAGCCAATGGAAATAACCACAATGAGGTGTTCAAGTTTAGCCATCGCGTCTTCAGTTTAGGAAATATTGAACTCCGAGACAGGATTTTGCAAAGCTCAAACCCCACAGGTTGGCACTGTTTGAGATTAAAAAAATGCAAACTCCAGCCATTTCTTGACCTTGCCTACATGGCAGCATGACGTTCCATCCTTTTTTCACACAAGCAGACTCAAGCACTACCGGGACCCCAACACAAACTTGTCTACAGAGACGTTCCATCCCCACCTCTGGTACAAGTGGAAAAAGATATGTAGTACATAACTGAAGGTATCCTTGGACATTCACACCGTGGACAAATGGCCAAATTCTTAGCCAAGTAGCACAACTACTGTTCCATGCATACAAGTGGCATGGCTACGATGAATACGTCCATTGGTGACACTGTTTGTCTAAGCCAAAATGGCTGAGGCAACCATTTTCCCATCCTCCTTTCTGAGGATGGACAAATGGTTGCCTCTGAGGGAGCACGAGTTTTCCCATGGTATACTTTTTGGTTTTGCAGTTGTTTGTAGGACAATCCATAACTATTATATTGGTATCAAAGCCAGAGCTTATGAGAGAGAGAGAGAGAGAGAGAGAATAAGAGAGAGAGAGGGAGAGAGGGAGAGAGGGAGAGAGAGAGAGTTGGATACACACAAGTGTCCCATGTTGACATTGACAGAAAACATAATTCAATGACGTTGTTTTCAGCGCAAGAAATGAAGGGATTTTTCTAATGTTTTTGCAAAAGCCACCCAATTGGCGGAGTGACCCGGTGCTCTCAGCTTTGAGAGAAAGCTCATTAGAGAGCTTGTCGACCCAAAATCTCAGCAAGTCCTGATGTCGCAAAAAGAAAAAGAATGAGGCGGTGGAAGTGACAAAATGCCACTTGCCCATCAAATTGGACCAAGGTTGTCAGCAAGCTTGTCAAGATAAGTGTCTAGGCCAAGATGGGAGGTGAGGGAAGTGTCTCTCCCCCATTTCCTGGCCCCCTTGTCAGGGTGCGGATGTGGAGAAGAGAGGGAACGGACTCCTTCCACCATACCTGACATCCTTAACGTTGAGGGAGGAGAATAGGGCAATCCCCTCTCCCCTATCCCTTGTTTGTGGCACCAAAAGTGACAAAGAGGAGGAGAGGGGCAAGGCCTGTCTCCCCCTTTTCTAGGACTCTGACAACACTAAGGGGGAGGAGGTGGACGGCTTTCCCCCTCTCACCCTTGTCCATAGCACCGACGGCGCTGAAGGGGACGAGAGGGGAGAGCCCCCTCCCCCCTCTCCCCCTTGTCCATTGTATTCATGGTGCAAGGGGAGAGGATATGGACGAGCCGTCCCTCCCCTCTTTCTCCCCTTCATCCATGGTGCCAACGAGATGGACAAGCTCCCCTTCTCTCCCCATTGTCTGGTGTGCTGGCAGTGCTGAGGGGGAGAAGAGGGGAAAACCCCCCTTTCTCTCCCATTCACCCATGGCGCCGACCACGTGTTGATGCCAAGGGGGAGGAGAGGGGATGATTGTCCCTCTAACATTGGTCGATGGCGCAAGGGGGAGGAGAGAGCGCAATCTCCCTCTCTCCCCTTGGGAGCAGGGAGGAGAGGAAATGATCTTCCCTCCCCATCCCCCCTTCTCCTCTCACATGGATTGACAGCCAACGGGAGGGGAGGGGAGGAGGGGGAGGGGAGGCGTACCTCTTCATCCCTCCTCAAGAGTGGGACAACCCAAGGGAGAAGCAACAAGATGATCTCCAACTTCCTCCTCTCACATGGACCCATGGTCCAAGAAAGAAGGAGGGAAGGAATTTTTCCCCCATCCTCCCCTCTAAAGTGGAGGAGATGACCTCACTGACTGAACGATTAAGCTGTATAGTGAACAAACCACAACTTATGTGCACCACTGGTGCATTTGGTAGATGGTCTTTGAAAGATGGGATAGGGCGGATGTTTGAGTATGAAGTGAGTCTCTTGATGTTATCTTCAATGTTAAGCCCTTCTTGGACCCGGTTGGTTCAACATCAATCAGAGGATAGGTACTCCATTAGGTATCCATTTTGGACACCATAGAAACCAGTTTGAAGCCCAGTCCGAGCTCCAAAATCTCCCAAAAATCTCTTGGTGCAAGTAGCACTAGAGGTGACGCCGGTTTCCTTGATGAAGCCAGCAATTTGTCATGTCAATGATGGGTTTGCTACCATTGAGTGGTAAAAGTCTTTGCTTAAGCTCTAGAATCTATCTAAACTTATAAAATGGTCTAAGTCAATCTTAAGAGATGGAAAATGGAGGGACTTTATAGATTTTCATGCACATCATGAGATGTCTCTTTGGAAGGAACAAAATGTTCCACAAGATGTAACTGGTATTGAGAAAGCAACAAGAAACACTCCTTTCAACATAAGAAATTTGTTGTCAATAGTATTAAGATTCTTGTGGATCTACCTCAAGCTTTGGCGTTATTTGTGAGGAAACCCAAAGGGATTGACTTGCTATATAGCCACACCATGGCTGAATACAGGCTGTACATGCACCAACGGTTTTGTTTATGCAAACAATTACAAGAACGTGCACCAAGTTGCAAAACGACAATGCTGACCTTCATCGAGATCAATGCTGGATGAAAACTAGTAAAATCACCAAATGTGTTGTGACTAGACGACAACTCATTCAATTAGTACAGCATTTCAAGATGGTGAGACTGCTTGAGTGTTGATTGCAAAGTTACGCGTGCATCAATCGTATCATGGACGTAAGCGCCTGTTGCAATTGTGAACCAAGGAGCGTTGGATGTGACGGTCACACGCCAAGCCATTGGAACAAACCTCCCAACTCTCAACCCCTTGGTGTGTGGGCCAGCGCTTGAGATA
>SZWC01008027.1:0-19730 GCA_023375785.1 Penium margaritaceum
TTTTGGCCCAGTGGGCCAAGCTTCCCGTCCGTTCGTTACATTTGGTATCAGAGCGCCGGGGTTCAATACCCATGGTGGACACCGTGGGCGGGTCCATTCCTGTGTGGGAGGAATGTAGCGCCAGTGTGCCACGTGGCTTGGACTGGACCTGGCCTGTGGGGCGACGGATGGGATGAGTTGAGGGTCGGAGACCCTCAACTACCGCGGTTTTGGCCCAGTGGGCCAAGCTTCCCGTCCGTTCGTTACAATTCATCATTACCCAACATTACACGATAAGATGTTAATGAATGCACATTTTTCCCTACAACATTTAGTCATGTTTTTAGTCCTCCAATATTGAAAAAATCTAACATAAAACATACATAGTAGACTTATTTGAAGTACATAGAATATCTCTGCATTCTTTTCCATTTTGCGAGGAATTTATGTGGTTCTTGTATCGTCTCATCTTTTTTAGAGTTTTCTCTTCAGTTCCATTACGAGGGTAAAATGAACGATAACTTTACGCCGTTACTATGTAACCATGTGCATGCTTTGCGTGCAACATATTGATTGTTTTTGTCCCTTGGTCGTAACCTTTCATAAACGGGGGTTCTCCTAGACACCATAATAAGCCCAGAGATTAAGCCCTGCCCCCCAACAGATACAAAGACTACATAGGGTGGGGTATTTCCACCAGCGGTGGAAATTGGATGAGTTGGATAATCATGCTGGCCCTTGCTTTCCATGCGTTGTACAAGAAAGGGGCATTTTTTATGGCATTTCAAAGGACCTGGGTTCGTCGCGTTTTTTGCCGTCCTGGTAGGAGGGAGTTCAAACGGAGTATGGTATGTTGTAGGTTATCTTGTAATGCATGGGGTATGGTAGCAATGAGCGCGGGTGTGGGGTTGTTTTTGGGTTGTGCCTAGCGTTCTTGCAAGATATGATGGAGAATTGTGGCCCGGGTGATGTCCCACAGTGTCCTATCTCGTGTAGAGCTAGTTGGTCCAAATAAGGTGTTGGGTAGGCAAGGATTGAGCTTAGGCAAAAAGGCAGCGAAGAGCGAGCGGAGCCGCCTTGTCATCGGTTGGATGAGTTCACATTTTATGAAACAATGTGTAATAGTTTCCGGTAAGTGGTAGCTTGGACAAAGGGGGGAGGAAGGGGTGGGAGGAATCGGTAACAATTGTTGACTTGGATGGATCAATAGAGTACCCGGAGCATTATATCTTGTGTGCGAACGCAAAGGGGGCTTTGCATTACACTCTCACGTATGTAACGCCAATGGCCTTGGGGTAATTCTCTTCCCACTTTGGTTTGTGAGTGGCAGTTGGTTGATCCTTTTCTGGGAATACCTTGTACAGGTCATGAAGGGTTACTTTTGTCCGCACAAAAAAAAGGACTCCAAAACATAACTCACCTTTTGCCTTTATGACTGTTTTGAAGGTGAAAGAGCTGAAGAAGTAATCTTATCCCCCACAAGAACTAGGGTGTGATGCGACAGCTCAAACTTAGCGTCGAAAGACTTCGACGAACACATGAACGTTTCTGTTGTACAACTGAATGACCGTCCTCCTCGTCGGAGTGGTATTTTCCTTGCTCGAGTCGTCATGGCTTGCCAAGCCTTTTGAAGCTACGTTGATGTTTCTTTATGAAGTTATGATTTCTTATTAATTGTAATTATTTATGTATTCCGTTAGAAATAACGGTGGAAACTTTGTGACCGTATTTTCCATCGAGATGGTCATTTGGATTCGATTTCTACTATGTCTTTCACGAGCTTGCGTCAAGCTCGACGCAACCTCATGGTGCCCGTCATGGAATAGTGTCTGTGGACTGTTGCAATCAGGTATTAATTGCAGCATTCTTCCTTGAATGTGAATTTTTTGGTTCTGTTTCCAAAAGTTCGTTGTGTTACATTCCACCCCCTTTAGCCACGAATCGTCCTCGATTCGGTTTTCTCTCTTAAGAAGAGGTAGTTTGAACACGGCCATCTATCATTGATAATAAAAGCGCCAGTCCATGAAGAGGATAACATCATGATTCGACACTTTTCAGATTTTTATGAATCGTTCAGCCGTCAAAGAAGAAACAGTGGCCACGTTTACTCCCCCTTTACACGAAGCGATCGCGCGACAGGTGCCCATGCGTCCTCGTGACAAGCTATCGGGAGTAAGCCAAAGATCAGCCCAAGGGTTAGTGACGTCATCCTCTCAAGGAGGCTCGTGCCGAGGTGCTACCCCCGAGGGCACACTTGTTCCGACGGGCAGCCAGTACCTCCCAGTCCTCCGTAATTGCCGCAATTTACACTCGCGACTCTGGCTCCCAAGTGTTGTGGTCAGGTCCACAACCGGCCCAGTGGATGAGGTACTCCTTAGCCACTCATCCGTGCAAATTATGCTCACGGTGTTCAAGGATGCGGTGCACTTCACACTGGCCTTCCGTGGCGAGGACAGCAAGAGGGGGTGGCTAAACAGACCCCTCTGCCGCGTAGGGTGCAAGGAGACTCACGTGAAAGGTATCATGGATGCACATGGCTGGTGGAAGAGCCTACCGGTAGGCCATACTTCCCAAATTTTGTGTAATTGTGAAGGGTCCCAGCCATTTTGGCAACATCTTTCGTGCACCCGACATTTTCAGCCGCAAATTTCGTGTGCTTAACAGCACAAAATCTTCGATGGAGAACGTCAGCTCACGTCTCTGGTCAGCATATGCCTTCTGGCGCTGTCGAGCCGCATACAAATGGGCCTTGGCATCCTGCCAGAGGGCGTCCATGCGCTCGACGAAGGCCTGGGCGGAGGGCACCTGATCACTGCCGCCCCCGCACTTCACCATTGAAGCGGGTACCGTCAGATGTCGACCGTGGTTGAGGAAGAATGAGGTAAAATAAGTCGATTTTTTGACCGCATTGTTCACGGCAAACTCGGCTAGGGCCAAATAGTCGTCCCAGTCCTCCGTTGTTGGGTCGATGTACATGCGGAGTATCTGCTTGAGTGTGCGGTTCATGCACTTTGTTTGCCCATCAGTTTGGGGATGGAATGCTGAGGACATACTTTGCCGCGTTCCAAACCATTTCTGCAATGCAAGCCAAAACCGGCTTGCAAAGCGCGGGTCACGGTCGGAGATGACGCGAATGGGCAAGCCATGGTACTTGATGACACCTTCGTAGAAAAGTCCGGCAGTCTCTTAAGCTATGACGCGAGTTGTTGTGGGCATAAAATGGGTCATTCCTGTTGCCCTGTCCACAACGACCAGGATGGCATCCTGGACTTTCTTGGTCTCTGGGAGTCCCATGATGAAATCCATGGACACCAACTCCCATGGGATGTCAAGGAGTTGTAAAGGCTAGAGGAGCCCGGCAAGTGCCTTGTTCGAATTCTTGTTGCGAAGGCACAAGTCACACACCATGCAGTACTTCCTGACGTCACTTCTCCATCCTGGCCACCAGTAGTTATGAGCTCAAGCATGTCTTGTCTTCTTCGATCCGATGTGACCTGAGGAGGGAGGATTATGAAACTCGAACATGATCTATTGTCGCAAGTCATTGACATCCAGGATCACCACCTGCTCGCCATGCCAATGTAACCTGGCAGCCTCCATGAGGCCATGGCGTTCAATGTTCTTTGGCTCGGCGAACCAGGGGTCCAAAGTGTAGCCCATCCAAATGCAATTCTTGAACGGGTTCACAATGACCAGTGGTCTTGGGGGTGGGCGGAGCGGGTTTGTGTGCAATGTTGTCGCCGCCGCAACAGCGGCAAATTGTCGATTTGTGATCTCATTCTCGCTCAGCATGAGGCTCACATGTGCTGGGTTTCGACTCAATGGGTTTGCCATGTTAGCCCGCCCTGGTTTGTACTGCCAGGTGAATGTGAAGGGACTTAAGTGTTCACTCCACCGCGCCTGTTGTCGTGAAAGGTTCGGTTGTGTCTGAAAACATGTGAGAGGGTTGTGGTCTGTGACCACCGTGATATGTCCCTCGACACCTTTGATCCACAGTGGTATACTTGGTCTCTGCATCTAAAAGCTTGCGACTCTCGTAGGCAACAGGGTGGCCGTCCTACATGAGCGCAGCTCCCAACCCTGTAACCGATGCATCACAATGTACCTCCCACGGCTTCTTTGGATTCGGGAGTGCAAGTACGGGTGCCGAGATGAGCATCACCTTCACAGCCTCAATAGCCTGAAATGCATTTTTCTGACCAAACCCATGTGCTCGCCTTCCGGGTCAGGGCAGTGAGAGGGCTCATCAATGTGGAGTAGCCTCTCATAAACCACCGGAAGCAATTTGCGAGTCCAAGGAAAGAGCGGAGCTGACCCACATTTTTTGGGGTGAGGCGATTTTTTCATGATCTGCACCTTGCGAGGGTCCACCCGGATCCCCTCGCCACTAATGACGTGGCCAAGGTACTCCAATTATGGCTGCGCAAACTTGCACTTACTTCTCTTGGCAAGAAAACGGTTCTTGTGAAGGATCTCAAGCACCATTCAAAGGCGTAGCTCGTGTTCTTCGTGGTTCTTAGAGAAGATGAGGATGTCGTCAAGATATATGAGGACCGACTTGCCGAGGTGTTCACGGAAGATGTTGTTCATCATTGCTTGAAATGTGGCAGGTGCGTTTGTCAGTCCAAAGCACATGACCTGAAATTGGTAGTGTCCAAGATGAGTTCTGAATGGCATTTTGGATACATCCTCCTCCGTGATCCGGATCTGATGGTAGCCCTGGGATACATCCAAAGACGTGAAGACTTTTGCTCCTTGAAGCTGGTCAAATAGGTCCTCGATGCGCGGGAGCGGGTACCGGTTTTTTTATAGTGAGTTTGTTTAATGCCCAATAGTCCACGCACATCCTGAGGCCACCATCTTTCTTGTTCACGAATAGGATCGGTGCTCCCAAGGGCAAAGAGCTTGGCTCAATCCAACCCTTCCGGAGGTACTCCTTGATTTGGGCTTCTGCTTCTTGCTGTTCTGCTAGACTCAAACGATACACACACCGAAAGGGAGGTACTACCCCGGGTTCCAACAGAATGGTATGTCCAGTCGTTCGTCGAGGTGATAGTCCATCTGGTGGTGCCTAAAAAACATTAGAAAATTCTGAGAGTATGTTTGCGACCCCTTGGGGTACCTCACCCTTTGTCTCGTTGTCCATTTTCTTCGGGGTTGCAAGAAAATAGCGACACCCTTGTGGAAGTCGTCGTTTCACTTGGAGCGCTGAGAGGCTTGATTGAGCCTTCGTTCCGGGTCGTTGAATTTGTGGGATTGGATACAAGGTGACCATTATCCTTCCACTGGTTATCTTCAATGTCTTTGAGTCGAAGCACATAAGTGCCTTGTGGTGCACAAGCCATGGGTCTCCGAGAACAACGTCAAACGGATCCATGAGATCAAGCACGGTGAGGTGGACACTGGTGGTGAAGCCGGGCAGTGTGAGACGTGCCATACAATGATCAAGAACTGGCACCTCTCTGTCATCACCGATGACCACCGTGCCAGTGTGAGGCGTGTTCTTTAATTGCCATGTGCGTACGAATGCACAGCTCACAAATGAGTCATCCGCCACAGTGTCCACCAAGATGCGTACAGGGACGCCTGGAGGTTTACCATTGAATTGCATGGTCATCAATGCTTTGGATTTCCATATGAAAAGGCTCACTGGAGGCTTGCCCTCGAGGTGGTAGATCCAATAAGCATGAGTGCTTCTTCGTAGTTCAACCATGTCATCGAACTGTTCCCACATGTGATGTCCTTTGGTGAATGAAGCCAGGAATTTCCATCCTTTAAATGTAGACTTGTTCATTTCTGGACCCACAAGCATAGCCATTGTTTTTGACGTTAGAGAGTTCTTCTCATGAGCTTTGTGTGCAGCTTCCATCACATCTGGCTAACGTTTTTTTGTGTTTACAACCAGACTCATGCAAATTTCAAGGTTTTCTTTGGTCACATATGAGAGTGGGCATCCGCGATTATGGTAGAGGGACTCATGATTCATGAAAAGCACATGAATGGTTGAGGAATGTTGTGCCGATGAAAATTCAAAGTTTTTGACATCATCATCACAAAACATGAACATCATGTCCTCATCATGCCTATGCTTCACCGTAACCCCAGATAGCACCCCACCGGTAGCTACTAGGGATTGTGAAAATCTTGCTCATGACCATAGTGGGGACAGTGGACGCGTCCCCAAGCACCTCCCTTGAAGTCCTGGCCATCGTCACGAGGGCGTCCATGTCCACGCTGACCACCTTGTACCCCCTGACGTTGGATGGCTGCAAATACCTGGCCTTGGCGCTGCCCTCCGTGAGGGCGTCCTTGGCCGGCTGGGGCATTTCCGTTGCAATCATGCTACCCACCCTGGTGCTGACCGCTCCCATGGAAGCAGTTCTGGCCACCACCGTGGAAGCGGTCTGGCCCTCCGCCTTGGCGTGCGCCATGACCGTGCTCTTGGCCCTGCTATTGTCCCAACTACTACTACTGGTCACCGTGGGGGCACTCGCGCCTAATGTGCCCAGCCTGGTGGCGGCGTATGCAAATGATAAAAGAGTGGGAGTTGTTCTCTCCACGATCTCGGCAGAACTTCTTTGAGGGCTCAGACGTGGCCTCCGTTGCCCGCTTTGGTGTACCGCCCGTTGGTGCTAACGGCACCTCACGCACCGGCCTGCTTTCACGTGCGTCGCGATCGCAAATGCTGGAGTTCTGCTTGTACACAATGCACACACGTGCTGCTAGTGTGTGCAAGGACTTCCACTCGCTGCCATTGTCATGAAGGCAAAAGAACCGTAGCTGAGGGCTGGCCAAACCACTCTGAAAGAGATCGATCTTGGACTGCTCTGTCAGGTGGCGATCATGGACCTTCTTTGTAGTCTTCAGAAATGCCTCGGCATAATGCTCTACCGACATGCTCCCCTGTACGAGGCTTTTGAGCTCCTTCTTTGCCTTCTACGAGTCAACAAGTTTGGAGTATATCTCATGCATCTGTTCGCAATACTCCTCCCAAGTGGGGTCTGAGTGTTACTGCTTTTGCTTGCAGAGCTCCGTCAACTTCTCAAACAGCTTTGGCTTCAAGGAAAGCATACCTTGTGCACCCCACTCCTCTTCCTCGATACGAGCAAGGCGGAGGGGCCTTTGAAGAATCATTAGGAACGTGTTGACGTCGCACGTGCCATCGTAGCGATTGGCCGACTCAAGAACCACACGGCTGCCAAACCCGCCTTCCTTTTGGGTCCGAGTTAGAGCTACACGATTGGCGACTGGAGCTCGACGTGCATCGCGAATGCTCGCACATTCACTTTCTGTACTTTCACGCTCGCGACGCTCCAAAGTCTGTCCCAAATCCACCTCGGCTGCGTGACGCGCCGCACCGACTGCTGCGTTGAGCACAACACGCTGGTTTTTGGCTTCCTTGGCGCGAAGTTCCTTGAGTGCCTGCTCCAGCACCTTTGCGCAGTGGTCGGCGGTCGCGACCTCGCGCATCAACTTCCCGTTCTCCTTGTATAGCTTCTCATTCATCTGCTGCACCATGAACTATCGTTCGCGAAGTGTGACACACACCATGTCACCGTCGCATGCGAGCGCACCCATGACGGTCACAACCAGCATGAAATCCTCAACAGGTAGGTGGGCACGGAGGGGATCGAGTTGTTCGTCGAAACTCAGGCGACGTGCGGCGTTGTCGATTGCACGTTGCGCTGCCGTCGAACTCGGCCGGCTTGTAGGTCGGGCTTGTTCCCCTCCCGCCGAAACGAGAGCACAACCCTCATCGTCCACGCGGTTGGATGCATGTTTCACTTGGTGTAGCGCCTGCTTCGGGTTCCTTTGGCATAGAATTGCCCGCCTCACTGCCCTTGCTGGCTGTGTCATGTGCGTCTGGTTTGTCTTCAGCTTCGCGATCCGCTTCAATGACCACGCGATCCGCTGGCTCATTGGGTAATTCATCTCCATGCTCGTCTCCTTCGGCAACCCTGTCAAGGTTATTACCATCAGCGATGTTCCCCTTGGTGGCCTTTCACCCCTCGTCTTTGCACAAGTGATCGGGGTGGACGTGGCCTCATTGCCAGAACCGAGGTCAACGTCGAGCGACCGACTTTTTCCATCGCCTTGTCGAGCGACCAAATTTTTCCATCGCCTTGTCGAGCGGCCGCGATGGGGGTCTCATGCTTTGGAGATGTTGGCATTCCGCACTCTGGCGATGCCAAGAGGGTACCTCCTCCTCTAGCCGTTGCCTCTCGGCGCGACTTCGTGAGGTGGGCGCTGGGCGCTAATGTGCCGCGACGCTCCTTGGATCCCAAGGGCGTGCGTTCACTGGAGCGGCGGGGGCTGGTGCTCGGAGCCCACCCCAAGGCCGCGGAGAGTCCGGTCCCAAGGCCGGCCATTGTTGTGGCGAGGCTTTGCTTCGGCACTCTCACTCTCCAACCTCCTCCTCCAACCCCCTCTCCCCTCTTCCTTCTTTTTGCCTTTTTTTCTGGGTGGAGAACACACTATTGGACTATGTGTGCCTCGCTTAAAACCCGTGGTGGACCGAGGTGGCTCGAAGCCAAACCTCCTTCACGCTTTTTCTGTGTGGAAAAGGGGAGAGGACAGGCAATGTTACTCAGCACCAGCTGTCTGATTCAAGTCATAGCCTGGTAAGTTGGATACAGAATTGTACCTAGAGTAGAAGTTACAAGGTAGAAATCACTTAAAAAGAATAGCCACATAAGACAGCACAATGGTGAAATAAAGTGGCATAAACTGGTAGTAGCCGATTTTGCGGATCCAACAAAAAAACGACACAGAAAACAGAGGACGAGACGCCAAGTTATGGCTCTCCCTACTCCTTTCTGCTTGGAGAGCCCGGGACTGACGGGTCCCTTGTTCTTCACGGGTTGGGCGCCAGCCAAGAAAATGCTGAGGACTCCTGGCTCGCCCCTTTTGCCTCCCTTGTTGCTGTAGCAAGAGGGTAATATGGCAGCTTGCTGGTCCAATAGGCCTTTGTGAGAGTAGTACACTGCGGAAGTAGGTTGGGTTGGTGGAGGTGGGATGTACGCGCATGGAGACGAGGAGTTTGGACACCTCTGGGTGGCGTTCCACCTTCACCACCACGAGGTCACCTGCTACTCGTCGAACAAGTCACCACTCCTTGTGGTGTGTGAGGATTGTCACGATGGAGTGGAAACGACGGCGATGTCAGCGGGTCGACCTAGCTCTGATACCAAATGTAACAAACGGATGGGAAGCTTGGCCCACTGGGCCAAAACCGCGGTAGTTGAGGGTCTCCGACCCTCAACTCATCCCATCCGTCGCCCACAAGCCAGGACCCACGTTCGAGCCACGTGGCATACCTCACGCTACATTCCTCCCACGGAAGAATGGACCCGCCCCCGGTGTCCACAATGGGTGTCGAACCCTTGCGCTCTAGTACCGATGAAATGCGCGAGCTCAAACTAAGCGTTGACAGGCTTCGGCGAACTCGGAAAAGTTTGCGTTGTAAAACTAAATGACTTTCCTCCTCGTGGGAGTGGTGTTTTCCTTGCCCGAGTCGTCATGGCTTGCCACATCTTTTGAAGCTACGTAGATGTTTCTTTATAAAGTTATGATTTTTGTATTATTTGTAGTTATTTATGTATTTTGTTAGAAACAACGATGGAAACGTCGTGACCGTATTTTCCCTCAAGATGGTCCTTTGGATTCAATTTCTACTATTTCCTTCACGCGCTTGCGCCAAGCTTGACACGACCTCATGGTGTCCGTCACAGATGAGTGTCCATGGACTGTTGCAACCAAGTAATGATTGCGACAGTACATTTTTAGGTTCTGTTTCTAAAACTTTGTTGTGTTACATAGGGATAATCTCCAGAATTATCTTTATAATAGGTCATATTTCTATCCATTCAACAATGTATACAAGAAAATCAATGACATTCTAGTACGAAAACACACACAAATCCATGTACACATTGACTTGACAATGAAATACAATGGTAAAATCAATCCCATGAGACACATTAGATTTTTAAAGGTATCCTTTGTTGTATGATTAAAAAAAAATACACAGTATTTGTTACATTTTCTTTACATACAATGTACACAACAACCTAGTACATGAGTTATGTCGAACGAAACGTACATGGTGAACAGGTAGAAATTACAAGGTAGAAAATGATTTAGAATTTACAACACTTGAGCATTCTACAATTAACAGTAAGTGTACTTCGATGACAAGTGTTCGAATGATCAAACACATACATAAGTTTCGAGTTACGAATGAGACATAGTCGTGGTCGTTGGGTCGGTCGTCGAGCAACGAGTGTGGAGTTGCGTCGTGACTGGTCGGATTCGAGAAGCGCTGATGACTGAGGGGGCTTCGAGGATCAGAAGCAAAGATGCAAGATGCATTCTTATGGATTGAGATATGTGTCGATGCATTGAGAAGTTGACCGAAAGGTCATGTTACTTCTGTCGTGGGTTCTCAAAAGTAGTCAGAGTTGTCATAGAGTCCGAGAAGGTTTGCCGAAAGACGAGGGTTGTTGGCCGTATTGCCTTCGACTGTTGGAGTGAAAAGCAGAGTCTCGGCACATGGTGGGCTACTTGCGTAATGACATGAATACCCACTAAAAAACATAAGGGACTCGTGTATGTCTGATACGTAATAGTCCCCCCTCTTTTAGCCACGACCTCCTGGTGCGTGTACAAGTGTGGCCTGGTGACGGTGGTGATACTCCTCAACTAGGTGGTCGACGTCTCCTACATTGTCGTAGGTTGGCGTCGTAGCCGTGCCATTTGAGAAGATGTTTTGTTGTTTGGCCATATCCTAGATGGTCAAGGATGTCTTCCATGACATATTCTATGTCCTAGTCCACTTGTACAAGAGGAGGGGAAGGGACATTACTGTCCAGGAAGTTTTCACCAAGGTCTCGGTAGTGCTTGAGTCTGCTCATATAGAAAAACGATGAACTTGCATAGTTTTGGGGAGTTTGAGTCGTGTAACCATATGGGTTTGCATGCACTCGATCTCAAACGGCCCCAACCATCGGGGTTTGAGCTTCCACCATTCTGCTGTGCGAAGTTTGATGTTGGTCAAGTTGAGAAGAACTTTGTCGCCGGCGGCAAAAACATTACCGCTGCAATGTAGATTGGCTGCTCGTTTCATCGCTGCTTCTGTTTTTGCGAGTGTGAGCTGTGTTTCCTCCTAGATGGTGGAGAAGTCGCAGAATTGGACTTCAATAGGAAAATTAATCCGACTATGTACTGCAGCTGGTGTGGCGGGAAGTTTGTTATACACCAGTTCAAACAGAGTTTGATCCGTTGCGGTGGAGATCGCCGAATTACATGCAATGTCGGTGGTCGTGAATTTTTTTGCCCAATCCGTCCCATGAGGTTCGCATGGTGTTTGAAGAATTTGTTCGAGCGTTTGATTGGTCTGCTCGGTTTGGACGTCGGTTTGAGGTTGGAACACCGTTCAAAGCTGGATTCGATTGCCATAACAAGTCATCAGTTTGCACCAAAAATGGCTCGTGAATCGATCGTCTCAGTCACTCGTGTTCCTTCTTGGTACACCGTGTGATTACACGATGTTTTTTAAAGAAACAACCGCGTTGTTTCCTCGGCAGTGACGTTGGTTGTTTACGGAATACAATGAGACATTTTGGAAAACCCGTCAATGACCACGACGATCGCGTCATATCCCTTAGGTGTGATTGGTAATCCTGTGATGAAGTCCATGGATATGTCAGTACGCGGTTCCGTCGACATGGGGCATGGCTGCTAATGTGCGCGTGGTCGTGTGCGATGGGATTTGTGTCGTTGGCACGTGTTGTAGGATTTTCAGGAGTAAGCCACGTCGGATTGCATATTGTCAAACTAGTAGTATTTCGCCAGCTTGTTCAATGTCTTGTCTTCTCCAAAATTTCCACCTGAACCTATCTCATGGAACTCTTCCAGCAGCATGCGGTGGATTTCTTCGCTCATGGGAATGACCACCTTGTGAGTGAACCGCGCCTCCAATAGGGTGCGTTGTACCAGAATTTGGCCTTGTCATATCGGTCGTGCTGGTCGTATCCTTGTGCGAGCAACTGCTTGAGATACGGGTCTCGTTATAGCGGTAGTGTTGCCGACTCAGCCATCAGACCTGGTCGACGGCTGGGTGTGTCTATGGGGTTGGTCTTCCCTAGCCGGTACTCAATATCGTAGTCAAACCCAGATTCAAGAAACTTCATCCATCGGGTTTGACATCGGCTGAGGTTTGGCTGTGTCTTCAAATATTTCAACCCATGGTAGTCAATGAGCACGATGCATTGGTGACATTCGAGATGGCATTGCCATGTCTTGAATGGATGTACGACCTCGAGCGTCTCTTTCTCCTTTACGACGTAGTCGAGTTCCGTTTCTAGCAATTTTCTTGACATGTATGCAACCAATTGCGCTCTGTTTTCATGGTCTTGTAAGAGGAATGCATCGATGGCTCAATCTGAGGCGTCTGTAGTCATGACATAGTCGACCGTTGGATCGGCTAATGGTAAGGCTAGCGTCGAGGTCAAAGCGCCTTGCAAAACAATAAGCACCTTGTTCGTTGTCTCCCCACTGCCACTCATTTTCTTATCGAGTGAGGTGAGAGAGAGGCGCTGACACTCGAGCATAGTCTGGTATGAAACACCAATAGTAAGCCGAGAGAAACTTGAATGCCTCGAACGTTGGTTGGTGTCAGCCAATCAGCGATTGGTGCCACTTTTTTCGGATCCATGGTGATCCGTCCGCCGTTGATGACGTGCCCTAAAAAACTTGATCGAATGGCAACCGAAGTCACACTTTGAGAGTTTTGATAAAGAATTCTTGCTTTGTAAACTTTGAGAAGTTTTCAAAGATGTCCACCATGCTCCTCCAAGGTGCGGCTGTACACCAAGATGTCGTCAAGGTACACCGCGATAAAATTGTCCATTGCCACCATGAACGTCGGTGGGACATTTGTAAGTGTGAACAACATTACAATGAGGCTGATGAGGCCGATGAGGGTGATCAGTCATCTGCTGGCACTTTTGTTTTCTCCATTGGCTCGAGATGTATGAGCCACGTATGAGGTCCTCGCCGAATGCAGTACTTGCCCACATTGTGCGGTATCGGCTGCACAAGTTGTCGCTTTTTGGCTACTATGGCATCCTCTATTGCTTCCACCTCTGCTTCTTTAGGTATCTTCCTCCGTCCCACACATGGAAGTTGCCGCTTGGCACCGTCGATTTCCTTGTAAACCTCACCGATGTTCTAGTCAACGTGTGGATTGTGTCGGTACAGGAAATCCCGTCCAAGAATGATTTTGTGATCACTCATTGGATAGAACCTCAAGACCGTCACATCTCGTAAATCTCCCACACGTAGTCTTAGTGGTTCTCAAAGTCTTTGTAATTGCAATCTCCCATCAATGATTCTTTCTTCAAGAATCCCTTGTTGAATCTACAAACCCAGCTTGCGAACATGTCATTGCTCAAGAATCTGTGAGAAGCTCCTCCATCCAATAGTACCGGTACCGTTTTGAAACTCTTGCATCATCGGGGTTGATACATTAGTACTATCTCCAGTTTGTTGTACTCACATCCCTCTTTGATTTTTGCAATCTCAAATACCTCGTGCGACGCTGTAGGCCATTTGGATTCATGATTGTTTGGCACAGATCGATCCCTACGGACAAGAGTCGCGACCTTCACTCTTGCCCTTTGCCATTTCCCGACTAAATTTTCTGCGATTGCCTCCCATTTGTGACTTGCTGCCTGCTTTGACAGTTACGAGCGATGTGCCTGACTTTTTTGTAGTTGTAGCAGGTGCACATATCTCTCTGGTCACAGCGTCCAGATCTATCGGAGTTGAGTTGTCCCTCGACCAGCTCTTTTTGTTCCCTCAATAATTTTGGTTAGGAGGTGTCCAGCCGAAGGATTCTCGGATCCGAGCATTGTAATCGGCGCTGTCGATCCTTTCTACTACTGCGATCATATGCAGTAGGTCGTTTTGGATGCTGAAATTGGCCATTGCTTGTCGGATGTCTCGTTTGAGGCCATTGTAGTGCAAAAGAAAAAAGAGCTCGTCGAGGGCGATGTCTCCACCAATGATGGTTGTGCGGAATCTTCGCGTATACTTTGTCACACTGGACTACTAACGCAAACGCTGGAGGTTGTATTGTGCGTGAGAGTTCTCGTCTAGTCGTCCCAATCATACGAGCATCACACGTAAGAATTCGTTCCAGTCAGTTGGTGGCGTCAGCGTGTCTTTCCATTGGGGGCTGATAGAGTCCAGAGGTAAAATGCATGCGGTTGGTGATATGAGATGGGCGCTGTTGGCCGTTGATGAAGGCCCACAGTTCTTGTGCTGCCATTGGATGGCCTTGAGGTCAGACCACCATTTCTACGCAGTGCCATGCAGAAGCGTGGCCGCGAGGCCAATCTCTTTTTGTTCATCGTTGACCTCAACAGCGGTAAAGTACATCTCCAAGCTCATCAGCCATATCCGAATCGCCGGTCCTTTGGAATTTGCTGGATTGAGCAATTCTGGTGGGGGCCGAATGAATTTTGAGTTTGTTCAAGAGTTGGGTATTCCTCTTGATGAGCACCTCTTCTTGTGCGTTTACGTTGTGAAGAGCCTCCATCACGACATTGAGCTGTTGGAGTAGATGGTTATTGATCCCCTCGAGTGCACAGGTGTGGTTCTCCTGTTCCTTGTTGATTCGCACCTGTCGTCCGGTGTCACGTTTTGTTCCTATTGTCGTCGTCCAGGCTGACCGCGAGGATGGCTAGGTTACCGCCGTCGGATCCGCGTTGGTCGTCAGAGCCGTAGGGGTCAATCCAGCTGCCGCATAGCCTACCACGACAACGTTCGCTGTCACTTCAGTGTTTGCATGTATATGCACATTCAGCTCCTCCATCACCGAAGTCGTTGCCGAAGACCCGCTGCTAGTCGTCGGGTGAACTTGCCTGCCTCACATTGTACTTGCAAAGTCTTGACGTGCAAGATGCGCTGACGGTGTGTGAGAGGTAGTCCTCTAGATGAGTAAATGAGTTTTTTGTCTCTCTCTAGCAACATTGCGGTATGATAACAAGTGTTGTACCGAACAGAGCGTAGATGGTGAATAGGTAGAAGTTGCGGGGTAGAACATGATTTAGAAATTGGGACACTTGAGTAATTTATAATTAGCTGTAAGTGTACCTCAATGACAAGTATCCAAATGATCGAACACATACATACAAGTGTCTAGTTGCGAATGAGGCATAGTCGGGGTCGTTGGGTGGATCGTGGAGCAACGCTTGTCGAGTCGCGTCGTGTGTGGTTGGATCCGAGAATCTCTGCCAAGGAATCAGGGGGCTTTGAGGATCGACGGTGAAGATTCGAGATGCATCTTTCTAAATCAAGATATGTCTTGATGCATTGAGAAGTCGACCGAAATGTCATGTTACTTCTGTTATGGGTTCTCAAAAGTGGTCAGAGTTTTCAGAGAGTTTGAGAAGGGTCGCCGGAGGGCGAGGGCAGCTGGCCATATTGTCCTCGATTGTCGAGGTGAAAATTGGGGTCTCGATGCGCGGTGGGTTGTTTGTGTAATGGCATAATTGCCCACTAGGAAAGATTAGGGACTTGTGTATGTCTGGTACATAACATCATGTATGCATACAAAATATGATGAGAATGAAACACATTCGGGTTCTTGGGCCTTCAAAGAGAAAAATGCATGTAGAATGTGAATTTCAGTTGTCTTCTTAGGGAATCTACAAGACAAGTTATGTGCTTGAAGAATAGTCTAGGTGTCTTTGAACAAAGCTAAAACCAAAGTCTATTCAAAGGTTGATGTGGTTAAAAAAATGCGTTCGGAAAGTCCCCAAGGATATCAAATACTGAAAAAAATTAGGAACCTGAAAGCATCGGTTATGATAGCTGGCCAAAAATGCTCTAGATGTGTTATGACAAAGTATGACAAAGTCGACACGTAGCATACCATGAATTTCATAACACGAATACCCATGTCAACCCCCCCTCCCCCTCGAAACACAACAATCCTAAGTGTCCATTGGGTTGGCCGATACCACCTCAAACAGTAATCAATCAGATGATACATATCTTTATTCTTTATTGTAGAACATGCAACCCCACGCTGCTTGCGTGAAGTGCAAAATGGTACATGAAACGTGCTTTGGGGAGCAAACACACAACAAGGGGTCGCAGGCTCAAGAGGGACGAGGCTCGAGCGGCGTGATACCAGAGTAGCTCGTTGACATTCATTAACCGTTCATGTGTTACAAATTCCACTCCGAGAGCCAAATCAGATCTTGTTTTGGCTGGCAGCTGAGTTTTACAATCTAGGAATCTGTCAACATAGGTTACAACCTCGGCGATGTATGTTGAAACTAGGGTTTGCATCCTCTTTGCCAAGAAAAGGAGGTAGCCACTCATTTTGAAGATAGTTGTAAGGTTGTCATTGCACTTGAGAATGTTGTGCGTTGCATCATACCTCTTCCAGTGTCGAGATCTTCTGTAGCTTCTTTTCATATGTTCGGTATCCTTAGATGTCTTGAATCACTCACTTCGTATCCTCATGCACTCATACGAGTACCTCCTATCCTAGGAACTTATCACCACCGTTATGGTAGATCTTGACATAGTTTACAAGGAAGACCACGTGGATCAACTTCCTTTGTGGTAGGCGTGGCTAAGTGACATGAGAAGGTGCATTTCCTTCATTGAGAACATCCTTAACCATGCCGGGTTTGAGCATTGGACAACATCCACAAAGTACCATATTCACATTGTTTAGCACGATGCTCTTTGTTAGCGTGGAGCTAAAGTTTTATGCAATGGCTGGTGGTTTCTTGCTTCATCGTTGCTTGAGCCTTCCTAAGCATGTGATACCGTAGTGCCACATGATCTCGACAAAAAATATAATTCATGGGCTGTAATCTTGATTCAACACCGGGTTCAATTATTATCTTCTAGTTGATAGCCGACAAAATCATGTTGTCTGGAACACATGAATTCAGCAAATGGTCTGTTCTTGAGGCCTGGTTCACCACTATCCTGATATGAAGACGTCAAATTATGACAGTCTGTGAAGTGGTTCGCTTGGCTTTGCCACGTGGCCTCCTCGGCCATCGAAATCAGATTTTCTAACCACGGCGAATCGAGCTGAAATAATGGCAAAACACCGAACACGACCAGATGAAGCTACTAGGGATTTATTACTGAATCCGTTTTCAATTGCAACTTAAGGATTTGCATACTTGCACCCAAATTCATGAACTTTTCAACAAAACAAAACAATCATTATTGAAATCATGTGGCAGTACGGTATGTCTTGCCTGACATGTAGAAGAAACAAACAACATATCTACAACCATTATGTTTCTTGATCTTTCGAGTGTGATTCGAATTTTCAGCATTTTGTTGTAAAGAGCGCCAAAAGACACTTTTCTGATTGTTTCCAATGTCACAGAGTTCTATGCAAAATAGCTGGTCCATATCTTGATCACCCACTCAATTCTACGTGGCTCGCATAAAGTCCGATGCAGTTGTTCAAGGGTCTAATCAGTCTGCTCGGTCTGACAATCAATTTGCACGTACAAGGCCATTGTCTACTCTATCTGATGGCCGAATTGTGAGCCTTCAACTCAATCATTTGTTATGGTTAAAGGATTCTATGCAATTGTAGTACGTATGTGAGGAACAAACATGTTGTTCCATCTATGACAATGGTGTTCGTAGTTCAAAAAAATGTGCCAGTTTGGAGACGAGGCCAACCAACACAAGGATAACAACAATCCCTTCTAGTCAAGCGGGTGAACCCGTTATGAATTCCTCAAGGATATCTGACCAAGGTTTGACCGGCATTGGAAGCATCTGTAGCAAACCCAAGGATTTGGTTTATCTTGACTTGTGGCACTAGTAAGGATCAGATGTTCCACCAAATTTTGTGATGCTGGTTTGCATGTTCTCCCACTTGAATTACTTCAAAATAATTTTTCATGATCTCTTCCGCGCTCAAGCATCCATTTAGACAAGCATCATGACACTCCTCCAATAGTAGCCGTTAGCACTCTTTGCTCACCGGTCCTCAGACGCCTGCTCCTTCCCAACTCTCTTTGCCTGGGTTATAAGTGGAAGTTTTCCACAAGCTCCATCCATGACTTTATTGGAGTGTGGGGATCTCCCATAACTTCCATTTTGTTCCCACTCCCATGGCTTGCATAACCAAGAGCAACCCTACTTTGCTACCTGTCACTGCACGGTGCTACTTGCTACGATGCGCTATTGCTAGTTGGACTTGCATAACGCTACTCCTACAACTATTGTTGCATTGGACTTGCACGCTGATACAACTATTACTGGTCTAGCTTAAGAGCTACCGCATACCACTACTGAGGCTATTGGACACTTGCATAGTTGATGCTCGTAACATGTAGGTTTTGCTACTTACTGTCTCTTTCTACTTGCAACTACTTTGTACATTGCTCGCAATTGCAAGATTCTACTACAGGTGTAGCACTGGTGCTACGTGCTGCCTTCTTGGAAGATTCTTGCACACTTCTACCACTTTACTTGCATGTGACTGTCATGCTGCTTGCATTTACGACCATTCCACTTAGACATGGCTGCCATGCTACAGCCATGTCGCTTGTACATGGCTGCCACTTTGCTTGCATGCTACATGGTGATCTGAAAGGCCATCTACACTCTCATGCTAGAAGTCATTGAGTGGAGCTGTTCCTTTACTTGCTAACCACTGCTCTTGCCTGGGGTGCTACTACTTCTACCGTCCATATAGCAGCTTCAAAAGCACCCGATTGCCTCCCAATACACATCAAACCTTACAATGAAGTGGAAGCCATCCTTGTTGCTGTCATAGACAAGTTTTTTGTTCCCACATGCTTCAGCCTGCGTTGTGCCATGTGGCACACGTCAGCTATGTTTCAGACCTACTATGTTTTTCTTATGTTCAAACAATCCCTTTGTGCTCTAGTACCATGAAAAAACTGATTAGGGCATTCATGTCCATGCTAGATGAAACATGAGCTAGAATTGTGGCGTCAAGATTTAGCAAAGTATGCGACATGTAAGTTAGTGACAAGGGAGATGGAGTACCGTAACCCAGCAAACCTCGTCATCCCCATCATAGCAAAACAAATGGATGGGGAATATGCACATAAAAACGTGAAAAGAATGAAACAGGTCTTCCAAGGCAACAAATCATGGGCTTGGGTGTCTGGGCGCTCAATCACCACGTCCCCAGGTCTCGTTTGTTGATAAAGTACAAAATATGTTGAAACACGTCCGAGCTCCAAAGTAACACACTAACACCACCGGTATGTTGCTATGTCACTCTATGGGATCTTTGGACTTCACATTACTCACATGTAGGCCAAACTAGGTGGTCGACAGCTACTTTGACACTCTCATCTTCATCCTGCAAATCCTCATACGCTTGCAGGATTTCTCTCGGCGGCCAGATCCTGAGGGCCACTTTCTCAGCAAAATTTCTTTTGATGTTTGCTAGCTCAATTCGGTAGAGCTTGTTTTTATGCTTCTGTTGCTTCTTTCGATTGTCATTCGGCCACATTGAGTGACCCATACTGAAATTGGGATCCATCCTCTTGTTGTTTGGTAGCTGTTAAGGATTTTCTTGCATATCTCCATAGACCAGCCTTTTCATTTTTGGAGATCGCATGCAGGGTTGTTAGACCGAGTGTGGAAAGGATCTCTCTCTCTCTCTCTCTCTCTCTCTCTCTCTCTCTCTCTCTCTCTCTCTCTCTCTCTCT
>SZWC01008027.1:41060-51060 GCA_023375785.1 Penium margaritaceum
CACACACACACACACACACACACACACACACACACACACACACACACACACACAAGTCTTACCTTGCAGCCACAAAGCTTCCCAAGGATGCTTCTTGGAATAACCCCTCTCGTAATGACCATCTTGAGAAGATGCGTGGAAGCTTCCTAGCCACGTAGCCGCTGACTACGCGTCAGTGCCAGGTCAGACGGTGACGACAGTCACAAGTCGTGCACACAACGGCAAGGGTCTGGCTAGGAGACACAAGGCAAAGTGCCATAATGCTTGAATAGCATTTGCAGAGAGAAATGAAAAATGACAGGTCCATGGCATAAGTACCTGCCGCGGCGCACGGCAGGTGTCGCATGCGGCAGTGCAAGATCTGTCCTCAAACTGGCCCAAAATCATTGTTTTGGCCGTAATTATGCGCAGACATGTCAGAATGGTACGCCGTCTGAACCTAGACATGCAGGATTACAAGCCGGACGATACGACTGGTCACATGCATGCATCCAACATCAATTGAAAAACACACAATGCAAAAACATGCAAATCGGGCACACGGTCAGTCCACCGATAAACTCCTACGTGCTGCAGAAAAACTGTAAGAGGTCCCAGGTAGCGTCCAGACCTCTGGAACGGTCGTTGGTCAGCTCCAAGCTGGTAGTCCGCCACCAGATGATGCATCGGTACCGCCAGGGTCTGCATTAGGGATGTGCACGAAGATGGACACGACCGAGTGGTCACAGCAAACTATACAGGTTGACGGGAACGTCACAAATCACAACTCACCCCCATGACCCGATGGTGTGCATGTCCATACACGTGCAACACGGAGACGAGTACAACAACGAGTGCAAGGAAACATGTGACACGGACACAAACACACCCCACACTCAACCACTCTCAGGCAAGGGGCGAAGCCCAACAGAACGAATGGCCACTAGGAACTTTCCGTGTGCTAGTGCCTTCGTCAAGAAGTCAGCATGCTGCATGTCCATGCCAACCCAAACGACGGAGATCACATGTCGCTCCACCAAATCATGCACAAAGTAATGCTCGACCGGAATGTGCTTCATGCAAGCATGGAAGACACCAGAGTTCTCTGCAATGGCAAGAGAACTCTCGTTGTCGCAACGAAGCACAATGGCAAGCATTGACTGACCCAGCTCAAGAAACAGATGTTGCAGCCATACCGCCTCGGTAGCCCCTACACCCAGAGCAACATAACTTGTCTCCGATGAGCTACGTGCAATGGAGCCCTGCTTCCTGGTGCACCACGACACAGCGGTACCACCGAGCAGGAACACGTAACCGGTGCGATTGCATCCATCTCGGCTCCAGGCCTAGTCGTTCTCAGTGTAGCCGTCAAGGACCACCGAAATCTGCCAACGAAAGTAGAGTCCGAGGTACGTTGTGGAGACCACGTACCGCACCACTCGCATAGCCGTGTGAAGGGTTCTAGTACATGGAGCCTGCGAGGACTGAGAGGTGTGGAAGCCGTAGGCACTGCGCTGAGGAGGTCGCTTAAGCGCTCCCCCACAACACGTGCGTATCGGGCCTGATGCAGTAATAGAGTACGACGTCTACGGTCTCGCATGATCTCCATGCCAAGAAACACCACTACAGGACCAAGGTCTTTCATCCTGTAGGCATCCTGGAGGAAAGCCTTGGCCTCCTTCATGGCCTCCAGTGAAGGAGGCGTGATCAGAAGGTCTTCGACATAGACCACAATGGCGATGAACCGCTCAGGCGTACGTCGGATGAAGAGAGAGGGATCTACCTCGCTGTGTACATATCCTGCATGAGTCAGGGTGCCAATGATCTCCTGGTTCCAACACCGAGGAGACTGCTTGAGGCCTACAAGGACTTGCGCAAGCGCCAGACCTTGTCACCATCCTCAAAGCCAGGTGGCTGAGCCACGTAAATCTCCTCATCCAAAGAGCCATTGAGATACACATTATTCACATCCATCTAGTGCAGTTCCTAGTCATGCTGAGCCACTACTCCGAACAGAGCTCGAGGTCATGCGGCCGACAGGGCCAGAGGTGTCAGTGTAATTGATGCCCTCAATCTGAGAGTACCCCTTGACGACCAAGCGAGCCTTGTGGCATAACAGTGAGCCATCCGGCTTCACTTTCTTGCAAAAGACCCACTTGACCTGAATAGCCTTCCTCCCAGGTGAAAGGTCGACTAGCTCGTAAACTCCGTGTTCGGATGGTGCGCAGCTCATCCTCGCAAAAAGTACGCCAAGCATCGGCATCCTGTTATGAGAGAGCTTACCTCAGTGTGCCCGGGTCAGGCACCAAAGAGGGAGAGCTCTGCGTGGCAAGAGCGCATGCCTCAGTGCCAGGTCTGACAACCTCAGGGTCGGCTGCTGCATCACAAGCGATGTGAAACTCGTGAGTGACAAGGTCGAGCCCTACAGGACATGCTAGATGTACCTCTGTATACTCAGTGCGGACCCTCAGGCCTAGGGTCTTTGTGCCGGGATCACCACTCGTGATGCTCCGACTGGAGCGCCTGGGTGCGGGACCAGACACTCGCTGAGCTCCGGAGTCCAATGGTCGAAGACGACCGCCGAGCTCAAGGGAGTAACCTGGGTTCGAGGGGCGCACCTCAGGCTTAAGACCAGGCACGATCGCAACTGGGGAGGGCTAAGGCAAGGGAGTTGGCGATGCTTTGCGAGGAGATGCGTGTATGGGAGACACGGGACTTGGTGTGACAGTAGGAGTAGGTGAATCAGGACCACGCACAGAGGAAGGAGTGCCGACGGACACAGGTACGGTCACAGGAGTACGCACAGGTATAGGATCATGAGTACCTGTGGGGTGTCAGGGAATAGGAGTAGAAGCCGGCGGGATGGGAGAGGTCTCTGGGCCGACAGCGATGATCGCTGGGTCATCAAGAACCGGAGACCGCGAACGGACACATCAGCCTGGCGAGAGGTGCTCACAGGAGCAGACTCCCCCATCGTCGAGAAACCTCACACGCAGGAACGTGCAAGATGGACAGTGACGTGATCGATGTCAGAGCACGGTAGGTGAGGGACTCAAAGAAGAGCGCGTCGTATGACTCAACAATGTGACAATGAGCAGGGTCCCAAAAGCGCCAGGACTTCGACCGCGGGGAGATGCCTACGAAGGCACAGAAGCGACCCCGCGGTGAGACCTGGGACCCCAGCTGGTCCTTAGTGTACCACACTGAAGCCAAGGATCCCCAGACGCAAGCGAGGCGCAGGTCAGCACGATGGCCGAACCAGAGCTCATACGGTGTGACGTGGTCCGGAAGGGGACCGTGTGGGAGGCCGTTCCAGACCCAAGTCATGTAGGCAAATCACTCAAAAGTGAAGGACTCCGGTAGACCGCACTCAGACCGCATAGCGCGAACCGCATCCTCCATGGTGCGGTTCCAGCCCTCAGAAACACTGTTCTGCTGAGTAGCAGGAGCGAAGACCTGGTGAAAAATCCCATGCTCGGCGAAGAAGCTCTCCATCTTGCCAAGAAACTCGCCGCCGCGATACGAGCGGAAGGTGTGCAGTGTGTGGCACGACTGACGGTCAGCCATCACCAGCCAGAGCGGCGTCACTCTTCTGGCGTAGGCTGTAGACACACCGCACCTGGGTGAAGTCGTCAGTCAGGATCAGGACGTGTCAATTCCGATCGGACAGAGACTCGACAGGAAGAGGACCAAGGAGGTCCGAATGGAGTAACTCGAGGGGACGAAGTGTGCGAGAGCGGGAGTCCGGGTAGGTACAACGATGCATCTTACCCTGAGCGCACAATAGACAGTCGGTCTTGGGCGGCTTCTCAAAAGAAGCCGCATCAAGACCGAGTGCGGGTTGTGTCCAAATAAGCTTCGACACACTATCGGAGCCCACATGACATAGATGGCGATGAAGCAAACGCTGGTGCTCAGGAGACTGAACACCAGTGAAAAAAACACGAGCTGAACGGGAGGGGGAGCAAGGAGCAGAAGTCCGAGAGACATGATATAGGTCATCCATAGCAGAGGCACGAAGAACAACTTTATGAGTGTCAATGGCAGTCACAGTCACGGAGTCTACAGTATGCTCCACAGAGAGTCCCATCAGTGTGCAGGCACGGAGAGAAAGCAAACAGAGCTCAAGGTCAGGCACAAACAACACCTCGGAAAGATACAGGGGGCCAGACGGACCATCGAAACACACGACCTGAACACCCTGGACTGGCAAGGACTGACCAGAGCCTGTGTGAACGGAACGAACAGACGCAAGAGGGCCAAGAACAACGAAGTCACTACGACGGCAAGTCATGTGATGAGTGGCACCGAAATTGATGATCCAAGTGCCATCGGAATCACGACTGGAGTACGTCACTGTACAACGGGCAACGGAACACTTGGCCTTGGACGGATGCTGGGCAGCAGGTAGGGAGGAACAACGAAGAGCACAAAGGTGAGACTCATGAATCCAATTGGTATAATCGGGCCCATCGTCATCATATGCCTACTGTGCCCCCCATACGAGTTATCCCGAGCCACAAGAACATACAGACAGACAGGTTGTGAACCACCCGGTTGTGACAACACACTTGCACCTCCCTCAAAACGAAGTGCCAGAAGGTGACGGAGCTCGGCGATGGTACGGTCACGTGGGTCCGGGTCGCCAGTGCTCACCGGTGGTGAAGCGGGAACTGCAACGATCGTGGTCGCCGCGTGCCCGGAGGATGTGCTGCTTGACGTAGACCATAGTGCGTGCACAGCCTGAAGTCCGCGAGTAATTCACGCCAAGTCGAGTGGCTGCTGGCCCTCGGTGTAGCGATGAGCACCTCCATAGTTGTAGCAGTGAACAGAGCGTCCACTGCTACTACCCGATGACGGCTGTTGTTGTGACTGTTGCTAGCCGGAGCCACACTTTCGCCGCCTCTTCTTCCCCTATGTTGCTGCCGGGACACCCTGTGTCTCAGTTGGCGTAAGCGGGGTAGAGGGGGAAGAGGAGGAAGTGGTAGAGGATGGAGAAGGAGACTTCACGAGGGACATCGGTGGTGATGCGACGACTACTGCAGCAAGGGGGGCCTCCTAATGAGCCACTGCTGCCTCACCGGCAGAAGTCACCTGGAGGAAAAGCTGGTGCGCCCATGGAAGAAGCTGAAGTGAGGCCAAAAAAGGCTCGAGCTCAGTGTCGCTGTACCTCGTGAAGATGTCTGTGTGCTCAAGGCGAACTCCGAGCATGATCGTGCCGAGCGCCCACACCTGTGTGCCTCCTGAGGCCCCAAGGTGCGTGTAGATGCGCATGGCGCGTCGCCAGTAGTTGGCTGCAGGCTCGGCAGGCCCCTGACGAAGGGAGTGAGGTACGAATGTGCGCGGTGCGGGTGGCGTGCTTCTCTTCAGCAAGCAGTGATAATGCCAAATCCCATCCTCCGCGTGGATCAGCGCCGATGCCTGTGCCCGCCTCGTCAAGGAACGAGCGGAAGTCGACGATGGTCTCGAGCGAAATGGCGTAGAGAAGTCCGCGCATCGCCCTAGCCACCGTCAGCACCTGTGCTCAGACCGTGGTCTGATACGGACTGTGGTAGTAGGGCCACACGTCCTTTGAAGTGGCCCAAACCTGGAGGAGGATCTCCCAGCAGTCAAAGCCGACCTCGCTGACGTACCGTGGGGGCGGTTTCTCGAAGTCCTTGGGTTTCCGCTCCGTAAGGAGAGCAACCACAGGCTAGGAAGAATGAAGGATGGGAAAGACACCGGGAAGAGGGAAGTCGTTCGGGTGGAGATCAGGCGACGATCAAATCTCGAGAAAGCTAGATGTGTGTGGGGGCCAAGAGCTCATCTAAAGCTAGCGGAGACGCTCCTGAAGCACACGAATCTCGCACTCGGGGGAGTCACCCTCCATGCCTGGCATATCTGGATCCTCATCCCAAGGATCAAGAGGTGGTGGGTCGGCTCCAGCTCCTGTCTCCGGTGTTGGAGCTGACTGCTGTGTAGAGGGTGCGGCACCAGCCGCTCCCTCAGAGGTCTATCGTGGAGTCGTGGAATGACCCCGAAGAAGCTTGGTGAGGTTACGGAGGGCGTCAGTCTGCTCCCCCTGCAGGCGAGGCATCTCGTCCTCCTGGCTGCGCAAGTCCTCAATAGCCTGCAAACGTGGGCTCAAGACCCCTGAGGAGGAAGAAGAGGGATCTCGTACCCTTTTCCCCCTATCACCGGACGGAGTCACGTCACCGCTCATTATGGGCCGATACGTCAACGTGGTGGGATTGCGGAAATGTCAGCGTTTCTCAAAGAGTTGAAACACTGGCAACTTTTGACTCTCTGGCCAAAATTTCACTCAGTGCTGACGTCAGCAGGAAGTTGCTGACGTCAGCATGTCCTGATGACGTCAGCAAGGAAAGATGCTGACATCAGATCCCCTCCTTCCTTTTTTTTGTGTCAACCCTCGCGGTAGCTGCACGAGCAGGTGACCGCTCCGCAGCAGCCGCGCGGAAGCTGCGGAGCAGCTTCCGCTCAGCTGCTGCTGCTGCTGCGTTGTCGGTTGTAGTAGCAGCCACGCGGCTGCGTGCACAGCCGTGGCAGCAGTTGCGTGCTGCTACTTCTGTCGCTGCGGGTTGCGGCTGCTGTGCGCTGCTGTCGCCGCCGCGTGCTGCTACCGCCGCAGCTGCTGCGCTGCTGCTGCCGTCGCTGCTGCTGCGCTACTGCCGCCGCGCTGTGCTGCTTTGCTGTTATCTCAGCGTGTTGCTGCCGCCACTGTTGCTGCCACTGCTGTTGCGCTGCTGCTGTGTTGTTGCTCTGCTGCACTGCTGCTGCTGCCGCATGTGCCAATGTCGACAGCCCGCCACTGTTTTGGCCGTAACTCTGCGTAGACATGTCAGAACGCTACGACGTCTGAACCCATACGTGCAAGATCACAAGCCAGACGCTACGGCTGGTGACATGCATGCATCCAGTATCAAACGGTGAACACAGAATGCAAAAACATGCAAATCGGGCCCACGGTCAGTCCACCGATAAACTCCTGCGTGCTGCAGAAAAACCGTAGGAGGTCCGAGGTAGCGTCCAGAGCTCTGGAACAGACGTTGGTCAGCTCCAAGGTGGTAATCCGCCACCAGATGATGCATCGGTACCGCCAGGGTCCGCATCAGGGATCTGCATGAATATGCACACGGCCGAGTGGTCACACTAAACAGTACAGGTTGACATGGACGTCACAAATCACAACACATCTTGCTAGGATGTGGAGGAGGCTAGGCGTCGTACGTTTTAAACTGTGATTTGTCCCATGATTGTTTGTTTGTGGGCTTCTTGGAACTTCCTGGGTACCACCATTTAGGGCTTAGGGTTTAGGGTTTAGAATGTAGGGTTCAGGGGACCAGTGTGCCGGTGGTTGGCTAGTGAGCAGCCACCCTCGGCTAGTATCAAGAGGTCGGGCTCGACTCTCGGATGGTCGTGTCTATTTGCTTGAGTAGTTGCTTGTTAAAGTGTACACTCACCACTTCTTACACTCTTCATCCCTCGCCCTGACTTTTTTCTTCATGCAAGTTTTTAAGGTGAATACCTTCATGCAAGTGTGCATGACATGCATGTCTCGCGAGCATCTCCCACTCGCACTTTTCCTCCATACCCCCATTGTCTGCAACTTTCAGATTAATCACAAAATTATCACGACATCAATTCTCGCAGTGATTTACTGCGATAAGAAGATTTGCGATAAGAAGATGGCCAGTGATTTACTGGCCATCTCATCCCCAAACTTCTGCCATTTGTAGGCAAAACGAAGGCAGACCAAACAGATGCAAAACTTCTTCAGAAGCTCGGTTTCCCTCACATCTGCCTGGCTGCCTTTGCTCTGGTTTGCACCACCAGCCTGGGAAAGCGCACGCTCAGTCCCTTGTGTTCACATTTAGTCCCAAATTCTTTCCTGATTTCTGAGTAAGTGCTAACCTCCCTCACGGATCTCTGCGTCATTGCACTGCATGATCTCGAGGAAGTGGGGGGGGGGGGGGGGGGGGGGATAGTACGAACACATCTTTTCCAATGTACAGCTGTTTTTGTTTGTCATAGAGGCAGCTTTCCTCTGATGTATTTGAAAGACAGCGTTCCACTTCACACATAATTGGACTGAAAACAATCGCCAGCAAGTCCTCAGAAGTGGAGGCGAGAGACACGCATGAGCAAGCGTGGTTTTCATGGAGCCAGACGTTGGACCTTCCAACTGCCATCCACTTGGCTGTATAGAAACCTGCGCACGACACCATGGCACTGCCATTGCAGGGTGACTGCCATAGCACAGGAGAGAAGGGAGAGAGAGAGAGAGAGAGAGAGAGAGAGAGAGAGAGAGAGAGAGAGAGAGAGAGCGAGAGAGAGAGAGAGAGAGAGAGAGAGAGCGAGAGAGAGAGAGAGAGAGAGAGAGAGAGCGAGAGAGAGAGAGAGAGAGAGAGAGAGAGCGAGAGAGAGAGAGAGAGAGAGAGAGAGAGCGAGAGAGAGAGAGAGAGAGAGAGAGAGAGCGAGAGAGAGAGAGAGAGAGAGAGAGAGAGCGAGAGAGAGAGAGAGAGAGAGAGAGAGAGCGAGAGAGAGAGAGAGAGAGAGAGAGAGAGCGAGAGAGAGAGAGAGAGAGAGAGAGAGAGCGAGAGAGAGAGAGAGAGAGAGAGAGAGAGCGAGAGAGAGAGAGAGAGAGAGAGAGAGAGCGAGAGAGAGAGAGAGAGAGAGAGAGAGAGCGAGAGAGAGAGAGAGAGAGAGAGAGAGAGCGAGAGAGAGAGAGAGAGAGAGAGAGAGAGCGAGAGAGAGAGAGAGAGAGAGAGAGAGAGCGAGAGAGAGAGAGAGAGAGAGAGAGAGAGCGAGAGAGAGAGAGAGAGAGAGAGAGAGAGCGAGAGAGAGAGAGAGAGAGAGAGAGAGAGCGAGAGAGAGAGAGAGAGAGAGAGAGAGAGCGAGAGAGAGAGAGAGAGAGAGAGAGAGAGCGAGAGAGAGAGAGAGAGAGAGAGAGAGAGCGAGAGAGAGAGAGAGAGAGAGAGAGAGAGCGAGAGAGAGAGAGAGAGAGAGAGAGAGAGCGAGAGAGAGAGAGAGAGAGAGAGAGAGAGCGAGAGAGAGAGAGAGAGAGAGAGAGAGAGCGAGAGAGAGAGAGAGAGAGAGAGAGAGAGCGAGAGAGAGAGAGAGAGAGAGAGAGAGAGCGAGAGAGAGAGAGAGAGAGAGAGAGAGAGCGAGAGAGAGAGAGAGAGAGAGAGAGAGAGCGAGAGAGAGAGAGAGAGAGAGAGAGAGAGCGAGAGAGAGAGAGAGAGAGAGAGAGAGAGCGAGAGAGAGAGAGAGAGAGAGAGAGAGAGCGAGAGAGAGAGAGAGAGAGAGAGAGAGAGCGAGAGAGAGAGAGAGAGAGAGAGAGAGAGCGAGAGAGAGAGAGAGAGAGAGAGAGAGAGCGAGAGAGAGAGAGAGAGAGAGAGAGAGAGCGAGAGAGAGAGAGAGAGAGAGAGAGAGAGCGAGAGAGAGAGAGAGAGAGAGAGAGAGAGCGAGAGAGAGAGAGAGAGAGAGAGAGAGAGCGAGAGAGAGAGAGAGAGAGAGAGAGAGAGCGAGAGAGAGAGAGAGAGAGAGAGAGAGAGCGAGAGAGAGAGAGAGAGAGAGAGAGAGAGCGAGAGAGAGAGAGAGAGAGAGAGAGAGAGCGAGAGAGAGAGAGAGAGAGAGAGAGAGAGCGAGAGAGAGAGAGAGAGAGAGAGAGAGAGCGAGAGAGAGAGAGAGAGAGAGAGAGAGAGCGAGAGAGAGAGAGAGAGAGAGAGAGAGAGCGAGAGAGAGAGAGAGAGAGAGAGAGAGAGCGAGAGAGAGAGAGAGAGAGAGAGAGAGAGCGAGAGAGAGAGAGAGAGAGAGAGAGAGAGCGAGAGAGAGAGAGAGAGAGAGAGAGAGAGCGAGAGAGAGAGAGAGAGAGAGAGAGAGAGCGAGAGAGAGAGAGAGAGAGAGAGAGAGAGCGAGAGAGAGAGAGAGAGAGAGAGAGAGAGCGAGAGAGAGAGAGAGAGAGAGAGAGAGAGCGAGAGAGAGAGAGAGAGAGAGAGAGAGAGCGAGAGAGAGAGAGAGA
>SZWC01008027.1:76542-90869 GCA_023375785.1 Penium margaritaceum
CCGAGCCGCGGCAACCCCCGCCGCGCTCTTTTCCACGCGGGCGAGTGATTGCGCAGTGGAAGGGACAGCGGATGTGAGGGGCGACGCGACGGGTGAGCGGCGGAGGGAGGGGGACGCGGCGAGGCCGGCGGAGGGGACGGCGGCGATGGTGGCCGGGAGTGGCATGTGCGCACGCAGCATGTGCGCACGCAGCATGTGCGCTGACAGCGCGGCAGGGGCAGCTGCCAGCGTTCGCGCTGGGCGGGCGGGCGACGGGGCCGGCGCCACCACGGATGGTGGGCAGACAAACGCCGGCGGTGCCGGGCGGAGGACGGTGTTGCTGTGGCGAGGCTGTTCCCCACCTCCTCGGAGGAGGAGGAAAAGTGCGGACAGGGCGAGGGGGCTGGTGACGTCTATTTGGGGCGCAGGGCGACGAAGAAGCGAGGAAACAGAGAGGCAGCGGGAACCGCGTGATGCGGGCGAAAGCGGAGACGAGGACGCGGACGGCGGTGGACGAGAATTCGGGGCCGAGAGGAAGGAACACTGTGGTCGCTGGGAGGTTGCGCTAAGCAGGTCCGAAATGGGACAGCGACGGAGGGCGGAGACTCTTGATGCCAGCGCGAGCGGCATTCTCTAGGGTCAAATTGGACAGACACACCGATGGTAACTCGAGTCGAGCAATAAAATGGTGAGCCAAGAATATCTGGGTAGCGACAGGTTTGCTCAGTCAGCCCACGTGCAGTGGACCACACCTGCCTCTCCCTCCGCCCTCCGTCCTGCATCGCAGCGCATACAATCGCAGCGCAGTGCTGTCGCCTCCCGCACTGCCGCGACGTTGGTCTTGCCGGGGGGAGGGGGGGTGTCGGTGGGGCTGCTCGGGGGAATGGAGCGGGAGGGGGGGGGGGGGGGGGGGGGGGGGGGGGGGGGTTNGGGGGGGGGGGGGGGGGGGGGGGTAGGGGGCGCTCTTCGGGTGAGCGCCGAGTTGGACACTCTGCCCACCATCGTACTTTTGATTTCATCACAATCCCAATATGACGCCTTTTGGATAGAAATTTACGGTACCACAGTTGAGTTTAATCGAATGGAGCGAGAAACATACATTTATTGCAAAGCTAGCTGCGAATAAACAGCTTTTCAGCCTTCAGGTGCAAAAACGTCGAGGGCACAGCCCTGCCGACTTGTCGCAAAGCTGACACCCGAAGTGGCCAAGGCGACGTGGAATCCTCGAATGCACAGCACACGGAAAATTGAGCGTACGTGAACTTCGGTCGCCAGCGGTCTCCTTTAGTGCCTTTGGTTGTAGCGGAAACAAGCATGGGGATTGAGCCCGCCCCACATGGGTATCATAGTAAGGGAAAAGAATGAATGATTTTCTTCTTTAAGCTAACAAGAATCTGAAAATTGAATAAATAATAGGATAATAATTTATTATTTAAAATCCCAGAAAGGATTATATTTTTTAAAAAACTACTTGAGACAATGGTGAAGTTTTCCATTTCTTTATTGTAAAGGAGACTATGAAATACAATTGTTTTTTAATTAATAATTAATTTTATGAAATGGATTCTATATTGCGTAAAATACAGGGTGTTCTCGTCGTTTTTGTCGTTTGAGATGAAAACCCATGAAGCGAGTAAAAAACCAACCAACGTTAAGAGCAAGCAGTTCTAAAGGTCCACGGGGAACATCACTTGATTTTGAGAGAAGTTCCAGTTGGATTTTTCAATGATTTCATAAAATATAATCGATGTTATCATGTTGTCTTTAACATAGAAAGAAATCGTGTTTGATGATCTCGTCTCTCTGGCATAAACAATGAAAATTGCGTTGATCTATATTCATAAAGATGGTGCGATTAACCACTAGATCGACCAGACAAGGATTACGGTCATCATGTTCCTCATCCAGCGGTCAAAAGGACTGTGGAAAATCCATTGAGTGGACTTACATGAAAGGATTTATGGGTGGCTTTCCATGTCAGTTCACTTCTTGTGATGGCCAAACAGTTCAAGGTAAAAGAAATCGTGAATAGCCTTCTACAAGGGTAGGGGGAGAGGGGGTGGAAGGAAACGATACATGAAAACACAGTGTTGGGCATATAGCCCAATGAAAGCAATTTCTTTGGACAAAAAACAAAAAAACAAGAGGCAGGTGTTGCACGCAAAGCGTGCATAGGGTTACATAGTAACCGAGCAAAATTATTCATATTAGCATCTCTAAGGAGGCCAAATAATTGCTCGCAATCCGGACCACAACGGAAGGTTTGCAACAAGACTTTACCTCATCCGTGGAATCGAAATCTGGTTGTAAATGGATTGCCAAACTGTCACCCACATTCTTTCAAACTATTTTGTTTTGTTTGTCCATGCGTGCTCTTAAACATTATGTATGGTTTGGGCATTTTTTTCCTAAATTACCTGAAGCTATGCTGGAATTATTCCAGCTTTTGTGGGTTTAAAAGCTATAAGAAAACCGAAAATTGAAAAAATGCTCTTGACTATATAGATTGATGTACAACAATTCACCAACATATTGAAGAACCTCAAAAGGCATTTCTTCTCGTTTTTTTCCATGAATTTTGTTTTATCTCATGATGAATTGATTTGAATGAGATTAGTATTCTCTTCTATCGTGAAAATTCTAGTTTCACATGTTCGTGATGAACTTCATAAAAAAAAAACCTTTCAAAGATTTGGATGAGCTTTGAATGTTTCATTATGTTATGAAAATTAATATGAAGTAGTTATAGGCAGAAGTTAATCTATTTACCTTCTTCTATGACGGTGGTTGAATTTCTTTTATTTCAATTGCATTTTGACCCTGTTTGAAACCGGGTTCACGAGTCAAAAGAGTCATGACGACCAGTTCCGCAAAACAGGACAGGGCGAGGCCAAGGTTGGACCCAACCCAACGCTTCAGTCCTTACCCAGTTGCTCTGTCGTCGGACTGGAGATTCCTCACTATCCGGGGTCTGTCCGGACATTTCGGTCGATGTCCATGATAATTCCTCAGTATGTCGACCAGGGCGGGGCGTCCGCGGACGTGGGGGGGCATACAGTCCTACAAATTCTAACACCCTGATTGGTGGATACGTCAGAAAAATGACCGATCCACCAATCACGATTTCTTGCGGCACAAACACACAAAAGTAAGAAAACAAAGGGTTACTATGTAACCCAAAAACAAGTGTGAATGCTACACGCAAAGCGTGCACAGGGTTACGAAGTATGTAGACTAGATACGTTTGTGCCCCTTAAGAGAAAATGCATGGAAGCTTCCTAGCACCACAGCCGCTGACTATGCGTCAGTGCCAGATCAGACGGTGTCGACACTCACAGATCGTACACACTATGGCACGGGTTTGGCTAGGAGACACAAGACAAAGTGTCAGAATGCTTCAATATAGCATATGCAGAGAGGAATGACAAATGACAGGTCCAAGGCATAAGTACCTGCCGCGGTGCACGGCGGGTGTCGCACGCGGCAGCCCAAGAGCTGTCCTAAAACCGGCCCAAAACCACTGTTTTGGCTGTAACTCTGCGCACACATGTCAGAATGCTACGCCGTCTGAACCTAGACGTGCAGAATCAAACGACGGACGCTATGAATGGTCACATGCATGCATCCATTGACAGAAAGTGAGCATACAATGCAAAAACATGCAAGTAGGCCTTATGGCTAGTTTGCCGAAAGACGCCCGCAAGATGTAGAAGACACAGCGGAGAGTCTCGGTGGCATATGGGGCTCTGGTGCAGTGGTCGGCCAGCTCCAAGCTGGTAGTCCGCCGCCTGTCGTCGCGCCGGTGCCACCAGGGCCGCCCACCTCAAGGATCTGCATGAGTATGGACACGGCCGAGTGGTCACAGTAAACTGTACAAGAGCGGCACAAAGCGCAACACTCCCCTATGACCTGATGGTACGCATGTCCATACGCGTGCAGCACTGGTACGAACACAAGAGTGAGTGACACAAACAGATGAGACGCAGACACACATCCCACACTCAACCACTCTCACGCACGGGGCGAAGCCCAACAGAACGAATGGCCACCACGAACTTTCCGCGAGCAAGTGCCTTCGTCAACAAATCAGCACGCTGCGTGTCAATACCAACCGACATGATGGAAATCACGCGTCGCTCCACTGGATCACGAACGAAGTGATGCTCAAACGCAATGTGCTTTGTGCGAGTATGAAAAACACTAGAGTTCTCCGCAATGGCGAGAGCACTTTGGTTGTCGCAACACAGCACAATGGTGGGTACTGACTACCCAAGCTCAAGAAACAAGCGTGTAGCCATACTGCCTCTGCAGCCACTGCGCCCAAAGCAACATACTCCGCCTTTGACAAGCTACGTGCAATGCAGCCCTGCTTCCCGCTTCGCCAAGACAAAGCGGTACCACCGAGCAGAAACACATAGCCAGTACGACTGCGCCCATCAGGACTCCAAGCCCAGTCACTGTCAGTGTAGCCGTCAAGAACCACCGAACACTATCGATGAAAGCAGAGTCCGAGGTACGGCGTGGAGACCACGTACCGTACCACTCACACAGCCGCGTGAAGGGCTCTCGCACGTGGAGCCTACGAGAACGGAGCGAGGAGGTTGACGGCGAACGCGATGTCAGGACGTGTGGTGGTGGCCAGGTACATCAGAGATCCGATGAGACGGAGGTACAAGGTCGCGTCCACTGTCTCTCCCAGCTGTGTAGGATCATCCACCTTCAGGGAATCGTACCCATTGGGTGTAAGAGGTGTGGAAGCGGATGGCACTGCACCAAGGAGATCGCTGAAGCGCTCCCCCACGACTCGTGCGTATCGGGCCTGATGCAGCAACAGTGTCCGATGTCTGCGATCTCGCACCATCTCCATAACAAGAAACACTGATGCAGGACCGAGGTCCTTCATCCTGTAGGCAGTCTGCAGGATAGCCTTGGCCTCCTTCACGGCCTCCAGGGATGGAGACGCAATAAGAAGGTCATCAACATAGACCAGGATAGCGGTGAACCGCTCGGGTGGCGTTAGGATGAAGAGCGAGGGGTCTGCCTCGCTCTGTACGTATCCTGCGCGAGTCAAAGTGCCAGTGATCTCCCGGTTCCAACACCGTGGAGATTGCTTTAGGCCGTACAAGGACTTGCGCAAGCGCCAGACCTTGTCACCGTCCTCAAAACCTGGTGGCTGAGCCACGTAAATCTTCTCATCCAGAGAGCCATGGAGGAACGCATTGTTCACATCCATCTGGTGCAGTTCACAATCATGCTGAGCCACTACACCGAACAGAGCTCGAGCTGAGGTCATGCGGCCGACAAGGGCAAAGGTGTCAGTGTAATCGACTCCCTCAATCTGAGAGTACCCCTTGACGACCAAGCGGGCCTTGTAGCGTTCCAGTGAGCTATCCGGCTTCACCTTCTTGCGAAAGACCCACTTGACCTGAATCGCCTTCCTTCCAGGGGGAAGATCGACAAGCTCATAGACTCTGTGCTCTCGGATAGCGCGAAGCTCATCCTCGCAAGCAGTTTGCCAGGCATCGGCATCCTACGATGAGAGAGCCTCCCTCAATGTGCCAGGGTCAGGCGGCATAGAGGGGGAACTCTGCGTGGCAAGTGCACACGCCCCAGTGTCAGGCCTGACGGCCACGAGATCAGCTGCTGCATCACAAGCAATATGGAACTCGCGAGTGACCAGGTCGTGCCCTACAGGGCACACTGGATGTACCTCTGAAAGCTCGGTGTGGGCACTCTCACCTAAGGCCTTTGTGCCTGGATCACCGCTCGCGATGCTGCAAGAGGAACGCCCCGGTCCGAGACCCGACGCTCGCTGAGCTCCGGAGTCTAGTGGTCGAAGGCGGCCTCCGGGCTCACGGGAGTAACTGGAGGTCGAGGGGCGCACCTCAGGCTGAGGGACAGGTACGACCACAGGAACAAGTACGACCGCAGCTGGTGAGGGCTGAGACGAGGCAGCCGGAGATGCCGAGCGTGGAGATGAGTGTGTGGGAGACACGGGGCTGGGTGTGACAGCAGGCATAGCTGGTCCGGACACTGAGGCGGGGGTGTCAACCGACGTGGGCAAGACTGGGTCAGATGCAGAAGCAGGGGTGCCGGCAGACACAAGTGATGGTGTAGGAGGAGGCGTGAGAGAAGAGGTACCTGTGGGGTGTGAAACAAGCTGTACAGGCGAGATCTCTGGGCCGACGGCAATGATAGCCGGATCATCAAGGGCTGGAGATTGAGAGGGGGCTCGAGCGGACACATCAGTCGGACGAGGGATGGTCGCTGGCGTAGAAGGCTCCCCCATCCGCCAAGGACCCTCACAGGAAGGGACATGGACTGCGGAGAGGGCTGTGATTGAAGTCAGGTCATGCTACGTGGGTGACTCAAAAAACAGCGCGTCACGAGACTCTATGAGGCGACGGCGAGTGGGGTCCCAAAAACGCCAGGCCTTCGACCGCGGGGAGATGCCAATGAAGGCACACAGGCGACCCCGAGGGGAGACCTTAGACGCTTGCAGGTCCTCGGTGTACCACACGGAGGCCAGGGATCCCCAAACCCGAGCGAGACGAAGGTCAGCACGCTGGCCAAACCAGAGCTTGTACGGTGTAACATGGTCCGGAAGTGGACCATGCGGGAGGCGGTTCCGGGCCCAAGTCATGTAGGCGAAGCCATCGAAGGCGAAAGACTCCGGGAGACCGCACTCAGACCGCATGGCGCGAACCGCATCCTCCATGGTGCGGTTCTAGCGCTCAGATACACCGTTCTGCTGTGGAGTAGCAGGAGCAGAGACCTGGTGAAAAATCCCGTGCTCAGCAAAGAAGGAGTCCATCTTGCCAAGGAACTCGCCACCACGATCCGAGTGAAAAGTATGTAGCTTGTGGCGAGACTGACGCTCAGCCATCACGAGCCAGAGCTGAACCGCAAGGACGGCGTCGCTCTTCTGACGCAGACTGTAGACCCACCGCATGCGGGTGAATTCACCAGTCAGCGTCAGAACATACCGGCCCCTCTCGGACAGAGACTCGACCGGGAAAGGACCAAGAAGGTCCGAGTGGACCAACTCAAGAGGCCTAAGCACTTAGGAACGGGAGTCAGGGTAGGTGCACCGGTGCATCTTCCCCTGAGCGCAGAAAAGACAGCCGGTCTTGGGTGGCTTCTCGAAAGAAGCCACGTCAAGACCAAGAGCAGACTGTGTCCGAATGAGCTTCGACACATTGTCAGAGCCAACGTGACACAGACAACGATGAAGCAACCGTTGGTGTTCCGAGGATAGAACACCAGTGATAAAAACGCGACCGGATGAGGAGGGAGAGCAAGGGGAGGAGGGCGGAGCTATAGGATACAAATAATCTATGACTGAAGCACGCAAGACAATGCTACGGGTGTGAGTAGCAGTCACAGTCGCTGAATCAGTGGTGTGCTCCACAGAGAGACCCATCAGAGTGCAGGCATGTAGTGAAAGCAGACTGAGCTCAAGATTAGGCACAAACAACACATCAGAAAGATACAAGGGGCCAGACGGACCGTCAAAACATACAACTCCCACACCATGGACTGGCAAGGACTGACCAGAGCCTATACGAACAGAACAGATTCGTGACAGGACCAAGTAGGACAAAGTCACTACGACGGTACGTCATGTGATGGGTGGCCCCTGAATCGATGATCCAAGTGCCACTGGAGTCACGACTGGTGGACGTCACTGTACCACGAGCAATGGAGCATCGGCATCAAAGGGACGCTGAACTGACAGTGGGGAGGAACGACGTACATCACGAAGATGAGACTCATGAATCCAGTCAGTGCAGTCAGGCCCATCATCATCACGTGCTGACTGTGCTCCCGACACGCGTCATCACGAGCCACAGGAGCAGACGAACAAGCAGTCTGTGAACCACCCGATGATGACAACACACTCGCACCTCCCTGAAAGCAAAGCGCCAGAAGATGACAAAGCTCGGCGATGGTGCGGTCGCGTGGGTCCAGATCGCTGCTGCTCACCGGTGAGGACGTAGGAACAGCTGCAGTCGTGGCCGCCGCACGTCCCAAGGAGGGTGCGGGGGATGCGCCGGAAGTGGACCAAAGAGCATGAGCAGCCTCAAATCCGCATCATGGATGATGATGTATCAAAAACAGTGTTTCGAACATCAATGGAAAGCTATCAGTTATGAGTTTTAAGCTTTGAACTAACAAACGACACGGCAATGTTTTGAGGAGGAATGAACCGAATGTTTTCCAAGCAACTCAGCCAGTTTGTCTTTGTTTACCTGGATGACATCCTGGTTTTCTCAATTCCATGGAAGAGTACATAGAACATCTGCGTTAAGTCCTTGCGATCCTTGGAGAACATAAGTTATATGTGAAAGTGATCAAGTGTAAGTTTGTACAAGATGAGTTTGAATACCTTGGACACATAGTTGGTAAGGACGGTATTCGTGTCAACCCACAAAAGGTCCAGAACCTGGTAAATTCGCCATGCCAGGAAAATGTTGGGCAAATTCGGTCTTTCCTCAGCCTTGCAATTAAGTTCTCACGGTTCATGCAAGGGCATTTCACCGTGGTAGCATCGCAAACCAAGCTAACACAAAAGGACTTGCATTAGGATCGGACAGCAGACTACGGAAATGCATTCCTCAAAGTCAAAGAGCTTCTATCTACAACGCTTGTCTTAGCACTTCCAGACCCATCGTAATTATGGGAGGTGTGATGTGATATGTCGGTACTTAGACTTGGAATAGTCCTCGTACAAAACGGTCATCCAATTTTCCAAGAGAGCCGGAGGCTCATCCCCTCGGAGACGTAGTACCCGATTGGGGATAAAGAGCTCTTTAAGGTGGTACATGCTTTCAAGATGAGGCGTTGTTACATCGAGATTGCTGAGGGGGATGTGATGGTTGTGACCATTATAAACCATTGCTGTTTCTCCAAACACGACTAAATGTGTCAAGACAACATGCGTGTTGGAGCAAATACCTAAGTTGATTCTCGCTCACATGGGAATGTTGGTCAGGAAGCATCAATGTGGCTTATCCCATCAACAAACATCCTATGGAAATTAGAACAATCACTGAGGATAGTGGGTGTTCTATGGCCATTGGAAGAGCAACAACGCAAACACCAGCTCCCATGCACCTCTGTAGCAACCACCTCCAGAGATCATCTAGTACAACGGTTTTTAAAACGAGATCGGGATGGGATACTGTATGGATTCTTGGTTTCAAGACTCTTGGAATCTAGACATGTTTGGTTTGGTGGAGGCCGCAGAAGTATTCTCGCTTGGACAACAAATCATTGTGCCGGAATTGGGAGATATTTTAATGAAGATTATCCCTTAATGGTACGACCTGCCACATGGGACATCAAAACACCGAATAGGAACTCTCGGACCATTATTGGTGGCTAGGATGGAGTGTCGATCTCCGTAAGTATTGCATGACATGTGACCCATGTCTTCGGAATAAGACAAAAATTCTGCTGGAATTCTCCAATAGCTTTCCATTCGTGGGACTCCATGGGAGTACATCACCATGGACTTCATTACTCTTTGTCCAGATGTAGCCCGTGGCTACGATGCAATACTAGTGATTGTGGATCTTCTGACAAAAATACCGCATTTCATCCCTACAACCACTAATGTGAATGTTGAGGAGACTGCTCGTCCTTTCTCTGAGAGTGTGGTAAAGTACCACGGCTTGTCGTTGCGCACCATCTTTGATCAAGATAGAATACTGTACTACTTGTCATATTCTTTCAAAACAATTGTTTTCCATTCGCCTACCTCCACCTCCAAAAATACAGCATGCATGGGAGAATCACTTTGAAAAACATCTCCACAGAGGTTTCCTATACACATTTATTTGGCCTTCATGAACTGTCAAGATTTCTTTACATAGGAATTCAGAGGAGCTCCTCAGTTAGTACAACAATCAATCAAAGTGTACTTTGTTGTAATCTTGGTATCGTTTTGGACTTTATAACCTATCAAAGAGATGTTCGCCTATGTTTGAAAACACGTTTGTGATTGTTGGGAGAATATGAAAAGCAAGGAGAAAGAAGGAAAGATGAGAGGAGAACCACTTGTGAAAAGAGAAAAAGGCCAAAATTGGGAGAATATGGTAATCACATCACTAAGTCCTCGAAGATGAGCTAATATGGAAATCACTACGTTATCTACTAATTAGTTCTTGCAGACGATGCACGAGTACTTCGGCCACGAGTCACGGATATCGGCAGTGTTCCACCCTCAAACTAACAGATAAACAGTGCACATGAATCACACTCTAGAGCGGATGCTCTGCATCTACGTGGACCTTGCCAAGAATGATTGGGATAAATTTCTAGCACTGGCAATGTTTATAGTGAACAGCTCGGTGATTGATACCACACAGTTCACATCGTTTGTGTTGAACATTGGTCGGCATCTTGTGATGCCCTCTTCATTGGTGAAGAGTAGGAGTACAGGAGGACACGTTCCTCCTACTCAAGCCTTTGCCAAGCACATATCCCTTAGAACTTGGAATTCGACAATTAAGTTGCTCCATAATTATTTTGACAAAAGTTGTGGTGCTTTGGATTTAGTTAAGGGGTACTTTTATATTCAACAGAAAAGAGGGTGTACATTGTTGATTTCCACGATCGGGTATGTCTCGTTTGTAGTTTTGATGTGGGTGCTGGTACTTGTGATTTTTTCCCTATAGTTTGAGTTCAAGAGCGTTGACCATTCAACCGTTTGATGTTTTGAACATTTGAGTGCTTGTCGCTCTTGAGTTTGACGTCAACCAAATGTTAACCGCGTGGCGAGGAGCAGTTGGTAGCCTCAAAATCCACCTAAGTGCACATTGAGGTGCATGAACTCATCGAGCACAATAAAAAAATTTCATGTATTGAATAAATCAGAAGGAGTCAAGGCATAGTGCTCAGTTTTGAGTGTGACAAGAAAGGTGGGGTTTGACCATTCAAATCGACGGAACACTTTTGGAATCAATTTGGTGGTACTTTTGAATTCAACGAAAGTCCATTTTTGACAAATTTTGACTACGAATCAAATAGTTGACATTGAAATCAAAGTTGAATAGGGTAGAATCCTTCTTACATGAGACAAAGGGTCACCTTCAAGTAGCATGGCAACAAAAAAAGGCATATGTTGACAAAAGTCGCCATGAGGTCTCGTTTGATATTGGTGACAAAGTGTTTCTTAGCACTAAGAACCTATGGCTGAAATCGCCAAGGGCGCAAAAACTTCTACTGAAGTGTATTGGGGCGTTTACCATTGTGGCATGTATCCAGCCGGTGGCATACCGATTGCTATTCATGTAGAGAATAAAGATACATGACGCGTTTTATGTGAGCGTGCTAGCTCCATACATGGCAAACGGTACCGTTCAGGCACCGCGAACAGCCCTTGCCGCCAACAGCCAATATGAGGTCCTTTGCCTACTCCAGCACCGAAAGCGTACTCTTTGGTTATGCGTTGTTAGGGAGTACCTCGTTCATTCGGCTGGTTGTGTACTTGAACATGACTCATGGGAGCCCAACTCTTGGTTGCCCACAAGGATGGTCAATGAATCTTGGAGCGAGTTTGTAGCTCACACAAATCGACACGTGACAGGAGGTACCACCTGAACGTGGAAAAATGTGTAAAACATTCATGCTGAATGACATTCATTGACAATGACCATAGGAGGTTGGGGACGCCCAACATGGTTATCGTGCGGACGCTCAAGCCTAAAGGAGGGTGGGCGCTAACCGTGCTGACCAACAAGCTATAGCTTAGGTCCAAGTACCATGCACATGCTCATGTTTAAGTGGTGATTGAAATTATCCATTTTCTTTCACAATGCTAACGACTCACAATCTGGCAATCTCCCTTGTTGGTCATAAACCGGAATGGTTCAAAATAATTCTGGAGGAATGTAGCAATAGGGTTGGTTTGGCCCTCCTCCCTCGCGATAGCAAGGGGGTGGCTACGAGCTAACCCTTGCTATTGCGAGCGTTGGTCGGTGGTCAGCAACCCGCTGGCTACTGGCCGGCCGGCGGCCGGCTTGCTGGGTGGCTGGCAGCCGGTCAAGTGATCAGCCGGCCACCCGCCGGCAAGCCACCAGTCGCCGATTGAGCTGGTGGCTCGATCAGCGACTAGGAGGCCACATGGCCTTGAGGGCCAAGGCTTGAGGCCTCTTGCCCTTGCCCTCGCTTGCCCCCTTGCTCACGAGAGCAAGCAAACACGAGGGATAGAGCAAGAGCAAGGAGCAAGGTGCGCACGAGAAACGCAAAATTGCTCAGTGTACCTCACACGCGTCAATTTTGCACGATGCATAAAAACCCAAACTCAAGTTTGTTTAGGACACAGTGCGTGTTTCGAAATCGGAAATCTTGTACAAAGTCACGAGTTCAGGGTAATACTCACCCCCCTTGTTTTGGACCCAGAACAAGGGGTTGAGGTAAGAACAGAAATGGGCCTCTGGAGACTTGTAACATTGAAGTTTCTCTGCTCGGTTCATTCGTGATGATTGCCTCCAGAGTGACGTACAAGGGAGAATCCCTTGAGCGAGTAATGGACGCCATTCTATGAACTCCAAAGACGACTATCACGTTGGAGCTAGAGAGCTGACATGTTATACAAACACAAGTGAAGAAAATATTAGAGCATGAGTAAATGTAATATTTTGAACGTTTATCTCAACTTCATGATCAAGTGTTGAAGACTGTTACAAATTGTATCATGAATCTCCATCATTTGTTGGGCTTTCTTCACATGTAAGCTAGATTGCAAGCTTTCCAATTTTACTCTTTTATGGAGAACATACCACCACACCTGACATGTCGGAAAAGCAATTCAAAAAAATGTTTAAAGAATCATTACCACATAGGGAACATCCTTATTCCATGTGGAACCGCGAGCCCTCCAACCACATAATTGGAGATGTTGTAAAAAGTACAATAAATTAACTTTCTCTTTCTCCATTCTCTATCTCGGTGACATGAATTTCTAGCACATAGTATCTCTTAAAGTGGAATGCTTCATTTCCCTTCATGTAATCATTACATACCTGCCTTCCGAACTTCTTTGGTTCTAAGTGCATAAAGATACCAAGGCATTCACATGACACAATAATCCATATTTTTGGACGGAGACGGGGATTTTTGGAGGGGATGTGAGCATCAACATTGAAGTTAGGTATTGATCCAAGTTTCAAAGGCTCTAAGAAATCAATGGATTTGAACTTCAACATTTAAGCATTGATGTTTGATCATTGGACAGCTAGAGAGATGAGGCGACGAAGAGGAACTGAATAGGAACCCCTTTTCCTTGTCATAGAAATCAAATTCCACCTTCCATTCTTGTTTACAATCCATAGACATTGAATTGTGTTAACAAACTTCAAGTTCATCTAATGTATGAGTATAGTATTCATAGGGTTTTAAAACTACTATCGTCAATTTATACTCCAACTCACCCAAGCGTCTGCTCATTCTAATGTGTGAAAAAGTGAGGCGAGAAAAAACGGGAAGACAACAAAGAAGAATTGTACGACTATTCAATGAAATCGTTGACTACGGCATGAGCCTTGCACAAAATTGGTAGATGTGGTGATAGAATACATGGCGCAATGACTACATGACTACATCCAACCATTGGAGTCATTGAACTTAGTTATCAAAGTCTTCATCTTCAATGAAAATGGTGCTGGAGAGCAGCCTGTTGCATGCATGTCATGGTGGAATCGTTAACTGAAAGATGTGTTTGGATAAAAAATGGTCGTAGCCTTGCACGTGTTCAAATCATGGTGGTGCTATCGTGAATGCCAAAACTGCATTCCATCAACTAAACATCATTAATAGAAACATCTTCAGTTTTTTTCTTTGTATCGGTCGTCAAGAGATTTGCTAGGTGGTGCTCCTCAAGAAGATTTATAACTGAAACACTATTTGTTTTCTTGGCATGGAAAATCGAACAGATGCTCTAAAGAAAAGAAACAGAGACTACCATGCTAGAGATTGAGCAAGATCCTTATGACTGTAGATTCACACAATGCTACAAGCAACACAGAGTACGCGACGAAGCCAAACTCTAGTTGGACGCGCCTTCATTGTGTAAAAGGTGTGCATGCTAGGTCATTGAGCCATGAAATAAGGAACATCAGTGGGTGTTATGTAACAATTGCGAAGGTGAAATTTTCCCACAAGCAGGTTGTGAAGAAAGTTGACTTTGAATTTATGGGGGAAAGTGATTGGCTTGTCTGTGGCAAGTTTTTGCAAAGGCTAAGACAATCGCCGAGGGCAAAGGATGCAAAAGACCAAACAAATACAATTTCTTCAACCCTTTTGCTTTTGACTAAGGTTTGGTTTGGCTTGTCACATTGGAG
>SZWC01008028.1:73080-83182 GCA_023375785.1 Penium margaritaceum
CAAATAACACATGCATCATGTAGTACGCGTCACGAGCTTTCCAACGCACCAAAGAACGCCTCAATCCGTGAAGAAACGGCTAAGTTATGGCCGTTTGAGTGCTCCACGCGTGACGGCCGCTGGCAGCACCGCCAGCGGGGGTCACGGCCGCCCGAAGCGCCCTTGCTTGCGAATGCAGCTCCAACCGCCATCCCGAAGCGCCCATGGACCCCAATGAACCTTGCCTCATTGGCTAAGCGTCCATCCAGGGGCGCTTCGGCTGCAGTGGGCGAGAAAGTCGCTCCGCCGTGCTCGGGGTCGAACTGGTACGTCTCCTGTTTTCTGGAGGTGCGCCTCCCACCTTTGCACGGCCGTATCTTTCTCGTCCCTGCACCGAATGACCCGGTTCTTGGGTCGATTTGGCACAGTTTTTCACGTAGAATACAATGGGAGCATCTAAGCATGCATCGGACCTCAGCATGATGACGTAATCACCGCCTCGACCGGCGGCTCCCATAACATCACCCCCCCCTCTGAGGGCGCACCGTCCCGGTGCGCACCTGGTACGCTCGGAGGACCGTGTTGACAGCACCACCCCTGTGGAAATCAGCTTCGTGGATCCAGCAGTTATGATCAGGCCCATAGCCGAGCCATTGCACCAGGTACTGCCACCCGTTACCGCGCCGACGGTGCCCGAGAATCTTCTCCACCACATACTCCTCTTCACCCTCCACCAAGACCGGTGGAGGAGGAGCCTGTCCCTCGCCGCGAACTGTGCATCCGGGTCCTTGTAGACTTTGAGAAGAGAAGCGTGGAACACGGGATGGATCCCATAGTGGTCCGGCAGCTCCAACTTGTAGCTCACCGCGGACCGCTTCTCCTTGACCGGAAAAGGGCCCACCCACCGTGGCTTGAGCTTGTCGCTGTCCACCCCCGCCAGCTGCAGGTTCCGCAAGCTCAGCAGCACTTGTTGCCCCACCGAGAACTCCTACGCTGTCCGGTGCTTGTCCGCTTGCCGGTTTATCTGCTGATGTGCCTTGTGGAGCGTCTCGCGTACACCGCACCACACCTCCGTGAAGTCACTTGTAAACTGGTGCACCGCGGGTAGGTCCGACCCCGTTGCCATGTCTGAGGGGCATGCAGGCTGCACCCCATACACTACCTCAAAGGGAGACCGCCCCGTAGAGGCATGCACTGCTGAGTTGTAGGCAAACTCAGCCACTGGGAGCTTGCATTCCCATCCCTCGCCATCCGGCTCCAAGATCCCCCGCAGTAGCTGCTCCATGGTCTGATTTGTGCGCTCAGTTTGGCCATCCGTTTGGGGATGGTAGGCCGAGGAAAGAGCCACACTGGTGCCCAACTTCTTGAAGAGTTCCTCCTAAAACCGGGAGGTGAGGCGCTGGTCGCGGTCTGAGACCATGCATTTGAGTACCCCGTGCAGTTTGATGACGTGTTGCAAGAGGAGTTGAGCCGTCTCTGCTGCCGTGACCTTCTCCGCACATGGAATAAAGTGCGCCATTTTGCTGAACCAGTCCAACACCACCAGCACCATGGTGTTGCCCGTTGCATTCCGTGGAAGACCCCCCACAAAATCAAGTGAGATGTCCGTCCACGGACGTTCCGGCACCGGTAACGACTGTAGTTCCCCTGGTACCCGTGCCCTCCGTGACTTGATTCTTTGGCACGTGTCACAGCTGCTCACGTACTCCTTGCAATCTGCTCCCATCGTCGCCCACCAATATACGCACTCAAGCGTCTTGAAGGTCTTGTCGTGGCCGAAATGACCACTATAGTGCGAGTCATGCGCCTCTTCCAACAGCGCTTGCCGCAACGGCGCACTCCGCGGCACCACAATCTGGTTCCCCTTCTCACGCCGCCAATATTGGCCATCCCACTTGCACCCCTTCACCGTACTTCCGGCAAAGTCCTCGTCCTCCGCATACCTGTGTGCAAACAGGCTGCGGATGATTGGAGATCGCGCCAGCACCGTGATCGCATGCACGCCCAAGTCCGGGCGACGCGAAAGCGGATCCGCTAGGTTGATCCTTCCTGGTTTGTACTGGATCTCGTAGTCGAAGCCGCCCTCCAGCAGCTCCATCCACCGTGCTTGACGACGACTTAGGTTCGGCTGCGACTTGAGGTACTTGAGCGCGTAGTGGTCCATGTGCACCACACACCGCCGCGCCTCAAGGTAGCACCTCCATTGCTTGAAGGCCTGGACCACCGCGAGCATCTCCTTCTCGTGGATCGGGTAGTTTAGCTCAGCCCCTTTCAGCTTCTTGGAGTAGTACGCAATGGGCTGCAACCCCTTCCCTTGGTCCTGCATCAGCACCCCGCCGATCGCATAGTCGCTTGCGTCCGTTGCCAACACGTACTCCTTGCTCGTGTCTGGATGCACCAACACTGGGGCCTGACACATGGCAGCCTTCATTGTACCGAAGGCTTGCCCCTCCTTCGCACCCCACTCCCATTGGCGCCCCTTCTTGAGCAAGTCTGTCAAGGGTGCTCCCATTGCCGCGTGCCCCTGGATAAACCTCCGGTAGTAGTTCGTAAAACCCAGAAAAACCTGGGTGTCACGCACGCACACCGGCTCTTGCCACTCCTTCACTGCTTCCACCTTTTTTGGGTCCATGCGGATTCCCCTCCCACTCACAATGTGCCCAAGGAACTCCACCTCCTGCTTGGCGAATTCACACTTGCTGAGCTTGGCAAACAGCCGCTCCTTTCTCAGCACTTCCATCACCGTCTGCAGGTGCTCTTGGTGCTCCTCCATCGTTCGTGAGTAGACAAGGATATCGTCCAGGACGACGACCACGAACTGGTCCAAGAAGGGGTGGAACACCCGGTTCATCAACGCCATGAACGTAGCAGGAGCATTCGTTAGCCCAAAAGGCACCACGAGATACTCAAAGTGTCCATAGCACGTTCGAAACGCGGTTTTTTCCACATCCTCCTCCGCAATGCGGATTTGGTGGTACCCCGACCTCAGGTCCAGTTTGCTAAAGACGCGTGCGCCTCGTAGCTGGTCGAACAGCTCCTCGGCCCGCAGCAACGTGTAGTGGTTCTTCACCGTGATGTTGTTGAGCGCCCGGTAGTCCACGCACATCCGCAGCTCTCCTGATTTCTTCTTGACAAACAGCACCGGCGCCGCGTATGGAGACACCGACGGCCGAATGAAGCCTTGGTCCACCAACTCCCCCAACTGTTTTTTGAGCTCCGCAAGCTCCGCGTCGCTCATGCGGTTGTAAGACCGCACCGTTGGTGACGACCCTGAAACCACCTCAATTTTGTGGTCAATGTCGCGTTGTGGCGGCAGCCCCTTCGGTAACTCTTCCGGAAAAACGTCCCCGAACTCCTTGAGCACCTCCCCAACACCGGGAGGCAACTCTGGAGCTCCTGCGCCTTCCCCCGGCTGCCCCTCCGCTGCTTCGACCGCTGCAATCTACTGCTCTGCTGCTTGTTGTGGACGCACCCATGCCAAGTAAACCTGGCTACCCTTGCGCTCGCACCGCTTGAGCTGCTGCAAGTTGATGACGCGCAGCTACTTCCCCGCTTCCGCCACTTCCGACTCCTTCCCGTCACCTCGCCACAAAGGCAAAGTGATATTTTTCCCGTCCGCCTTCACGACCACCCGGTTGCACCTCCAATCCACCTCCGGATTCCAGGCGTGCAACCAATCCCGGCCGATCAAACAGTCGTAATCATCCATAGGGCAAGTGTGGAACTCCATGTCACACACCAACTCACCCATACGGACTTTGTGCTTGACGAGAGGCCTGCCGCACTCCACCACTCCGGACACCTGCCGCGCCTTGGCCGACGTCCCCGGCTGCCGTGCNCGCCACAAAGGCAAAGTGATATTTTTCCCGTCCGCCTTCACGACCACCCGGTTGCACCTCCAATCCACCTCCGGATTCCAGGCGTGCAACCAATCCCGGCCGATCAAACAGTCGTAATCATCCATAGGGCAAGTGTGGAACTCCATGTCACACACCAACTCACCCATACGGACTTCGTGCTTGACGAGAGGCCTGCCGCACTCCACCACTCCGGACACCTGCCGCGCCTTGGCTGACCTCGCCGACTGCCGTGCGAGCTCCAACCTCGTCGGCAACCTGTCGTTGAAGAAGCTATGACTCGCGCCCCCGTCTAACAGTCCACGTAGCTTCCTCCGACCCTTGAAACTCCCCTCCGGAATCTCAAGAACCAGCTCCAGGATGATCCCTGGAAACTGCCGCGTCTCACCTTCATTCCGCAACAACACTTGAGGCAGCTCCTTCATCGGCAAAAGCCTTTCAGGGCAGGTGCTGTTCCTTGCGGAAGAAAGACTTGCAACAGTAGGTCGTCCCTTCCTCACTGCTGCTGCCCGTTTCCCTGCTGTGCCTTGCGCTTGGGGCAATCCCGCTTGCGATGACCCTCCTCACCACAAGCCCAGCACTTGCCTCTCGGTCCTTGCTGTCCGCCTGCACCACGTTGCCCGGCATGGATTGCGTCCACCTCCATGGGCACAGCCTGACCCGGTTGCTCCACCCGTGGTTGTGTTGTATAGCTGGTCCGGCACGCATTGTAGCTTACAGCGTCGATGCGCTCCGCCGCTGAGACCAATTCCGCAAAGGTCCGCAACCCGAGTACCGCGAGTTCATGTTGGACGTGCGGCTTCAGGCCGTCATGGTAGCGGTCGTACGCCTCCGCGTCCGAGAGGTCATCAATCTGCACCGCTAAGGCCATGAAGCGTGTAGTGTAGTCCCGGACCGATCCGCCTTGCTTGACGTGCTTGATATTGTCACGTGCGACTCGGCTGCCGTTGAGGAGGTCAAAACGCGCCTGGAGCATTGTCTCGAATTGCTCCCACGTCTCTGGCTTCTCCGTCAACGCTCGCGCACCGAGCTGCACTTCCCGCCCCAGCGGAAGACTCAGTAATGGCTGAACCCGTGCCTCGGCCCCCAGCCCGTCCGGCAACCCAGCGGCGTTCCGCCGGCACAATGCCGACCACCACTGCAGCGCCATTCCCCGGAGTAGCGTAGGCGCATACTCCAGTCTCGTGGCATCTTCTCCCACGGGAACGCCCAACGCCGTGACGTACGAATTCACCGTGAAGAGCCACTCGCGCGCACTGCCCTTGCCGGTATAGAACTCCGGCTCCTTCGGCTTGGGCCGGCAAAAGGCAGGTGCGGATGCCAATGCAACACCCCCGAACGCACTGCTCCCTTGGCCGACGTACCTCGCCTCAACCTCCGCACGCAGCTGCTGGTTCTCTTGACGCAACTTTTCAAGAGCACGCCGGATCTCCTCCATGAGGTAGGCCTGGTCGTATGCTGCTGCCGCCATGGTTCCGGTTGTGACGAAAACTTTCTGGCCAAACGCAGTTGTGGCAGATGTGCTGCCTCCCTTGGGACCGCGCAAAGCCGAGCGAACGTCCACGTGGCTCTGATACCAAATGTGAACCGAGGGGCGCCCGGCGTGACGGTCACACGCTGAGCCCTTGGGATAAACCTCCCACCCTCGACCCCTTGGTGTGTGGGCCAACCCTTAAGATGTCGCACGACCCTCTCCTAGTAGCAAGACCGCTGCTAGTGACCGAGGTTCCCGCCGTGCGACTCTCCCGACGGCGTTTGCACCAAGGTGCGCTACAGAAGACTTGTAGAATCGAATGGACGTGTGCAAGGCGATGCTTGGAGAACAAGGAGAGTTGGGCAAGGAATGAATCCTCAGACTTGATAGATCAGTACAATGCTATGTACAGAGTCTCTGGGTAAGATTGGCATCCTAGAACAACCCCTAGGCTTCCTTATGTACCAGCCTCTATGAGCCAGCTGAAAGCTACATAGCGCTCCGAAGCCCTCTATCGAGGTGCTCTCATGCAAATAACACATGCATCATGTAGTACACGCTGCGAGCTTTCCAACGCACCAAAGAACGCCTCAATCCCTGAAGAAACGGCTAAGTTATGGCCGTTTGAGTGCTCCACGCATGACTGCTGATGGCAGCACCGCCAGCGGGGGTCACGGCCGCCCGAAGCGCCCTTGCTTGCGAATGCAGCTCCAGCCGCCATCCCGAAGCACCCACGGACCCCAATGAACCTTGCCTCATTGGCTAAGCGTCCATCCAGGGGTGCTTCGGCTGCAGTGGGCGAGAAAGTCGCTCCGCCGTGCTCGGGGTCGAACCGGTACGTCTCCTGTTTTTGGAGGTGCGCCTCCCACCTTTGCACGGCCGTATCTTTTTCGTCCCTGCACCAAATGACCCGGTTCTTGGGTCGATTTCGCACAGTTTTTCACGTAAAATACAATGGGAGCATCGAAGCATGCATCAGACCTCAGCATGATGACGTAATCACCGCCTCGACCGGTGGCTCCCATAACATAAACCAAATTTCATGAGTGCCAAATCTATATTGTGAATCCTTTGCATTGAGTGAGGAAAGGAGAGTAAGAGAGGAGGATGGATGAAAAGACAGAAAGAGAGGAGGGGTGAACACACACACACACACATACACACACACACACACGGAGATACATAGAGATGGAGAGGGAGAGAGAGATGTGAGAGAGAGCTTAGGAGACAGAGCGATGATTTGTAATCAATGAATGCAATGCAGAAATTTCCTGCCTCCTTGCTTGCCTTGCTCCCTTCCTCGCTTCCTTCCTTACACTTTCCTCCCTCCCTCCCTCCCTCACTTCTTCCCTACCTCCCTTAGCGGGATGTTGGGATGGATTGAGGGACAGAAGGAAGGTGTACTGGCGGGAGAGAGGAAGGGACAGACCATAGCTGGATGAGAGTGAGGAAGGGAGGGATGGCCAGTGGGAGAGAGGGAGGGAGGGGGAGAGGAGGGTTGATGAGTGGGTTGAGTAAGGGAAGGAGAGAAGGGTTGAGGGGGAGGAGGAGAGGGTGAGGAGAGTGGAAGGGACATAAGGCTTGTAAAAGTGGAGGGAGGGGTCTGGCTCTCTCTCCTGCTAATTTTCCTTCTTCTCCCATATGAGGGATGAACTCTTAATAGGAGAGAGGGAGGGATGGCAGCTGGGGGAGATTCATAGAAAGGTCTCAACCTTTTCCCTACGCACTGTCCTCCCAAAATCCTACCACCCATCTGTCCCTCCCACGATAGGCGTGTCCGACGGCTAGTGGGAGGGAGGGAGGGAGGGAAGGACGGTGAGAAAAATTGAGGAGAGGGAAGGATGGTCGGTGGGTGAGAGTGAGTGAGGAAGAGATCGATTGAGGGGGAGGAGAAGAGTGGGAGGGGCAGTCGGAGGGAGACGAGGACAGAGGAATGGATGACAGGAGGGAGAAGAGGAGAGGGTAAGGGAAGGATGGCTTACGGGAGAAAGGGATGGAGGGATGGAGGGAGGGAATGATGGAGGGGGTGGCAAGCTGCACACCATAGTTTGCTTGTGAAATGCGCCCTTCAAGTCCCTGCAAAATGCGCCATCCTAATCGCGCACGATGGATCTTGCCTCACAGATGTCGTAAAGACGGGATACGCACTTCTTCACTTGTCATGTCCACGTCTAGCCCAACCAAAGTTGGAATGTAGTGGGCTGGGATGGTAAGGCAGCCACGGCGTGCTTCACGGCCATAACGTAGTATGATATGCTTTGGAAGTGCAATGGTTTTCTTGAAAGGACCGTGTCACTATTGAAAGCTAGGGAAGGGGGACAATATTTGGAAAATGCATGACTTGTACCAAACATTTGGCGATAGGGCCACAGAAAAGCGGGAGATATAAGTGACACCTACTTTGCGACATGGCTATGAGTGAAAGATGTTCGAAAATTGATGGCTATGTATGTAACAAAAAAATTAGTTTGTAGACCAGCAAGCATGTCAACGGAAAAGGTGGCCAAATCTATAAGTTGACCACCAAAGTACGTCAAATGTGTAGTGGGATGAGTTTGGTCTCCCGTAGACGTAACATAGATCATCAACTAGTTTAGATTCATGAAATGGCCTTGGTTGGGCGAGGAGACATGTTCATATGCGGTGAAAACACATAGATGCACGCGATCGCGTGCCTATGCGAGTCCAAAAGAATAGACCTTAACATTGTGTTTCCATACATCGTGTGATGAGCTTTTGAGGCCAGAACTAGATTTAGTGAAATAGAACCGTATAGATGGATAATGCCTATACTGACATCTCTTGCGATGGCTTCCCTCCCAATATGTCGTGTCCCACACCATCGCGTGATGGGCGTGGAGAGTAGCTTGAATCTGTGATCCAACACTTTTGTCCATTAATATAATATGGAAGTGATGAATCGTGCAAGTCTCATGCATTTCTCTCGGCCATCAGGAACTATCGAGCCTGGAGGTCGATGAGGCTTGATGGTGTCTAGCGGATGACGACCTCCATCACGTGAGGGACCCGTCCGAAACGTCCATCGAGCGGAAAACAATCGTTGTTAATACATGTACGGATAAAAATCAGGCCGGTTCATTTTCCTTAATATGCCTAATTATTCTTGTTTTATTAGGGAGGGATTTGGGTAGAGCCTCATCACGTGATTATAGTGTGCATGGAAACACTATAGAATTTGCGCCTACGTTGTTGCTTCCCGCACTCGCGCTGAGGCTCCAGTGCAACTACAAATGTCCACTTTGCGACGTTTGCGGACAATGGGGTGGAGTCCCGAAACTGACTAATTTAGTTATGAGTTCGAACTATCCATTTGTGCAGTTAACTAAATAGTTATACGAAAGCACGAAAGCACTTAACAACTTGCTTGAACTAATAGTTATGGATTAATTTGCCGCGCAATCCGTGTGATTCAACTATTAGTCAGAACTAATGGTTAACATATAGTTGATATTTTGCAAAAGGCGGGAATCGAACAGATCGTGGTCATTTGCACATGTCAGTTAGGGTCGGACCGCGAACCCGCCATGCAACAGCACGTAAAACGTTACGTCTTGGAAAATTCACGTGTCCGTTTGTCGCACGAGCCGCGGCCAGCGTGTACAAACATGTTGCTCGTGTTTGGCGCACTACGCTTGTCTGCACACCATGGATTCCGTTCGCCGTAGAGCAGCCACACGACGTGCACTTGTCTGCCACATACGATAGATACTAGCCACCATCGTGGAGCTACTCCGTGAAATGATCAACTCCCTCATTCTAAGGGTTGTCTCTTGCATCACTAGTCGCCGCATGCATGATAGTGCTTTCCTTGCACGGCATTGGTTAATCGAGCTACGCAATGGACACTCGATGAGGCTGTACAATATGGCGAGAAAGACCGTGGCAACATGGCGTGGCATCCTGGATGCATTGACCACCTCCTCCACGTTACGCGACAGTCAACTTGCAGCAGACAAAAAACTGTTCATCAACATGTAGTGTGTGTGTCACGGTATGTCGTTTTGCCAACTTATGGAGCAATTTCAGTGCGGTCCAGCGACAATTGGCCGAGTTCTTCGCGAGGTCGTGCAAGCTCTACTCCACATCGCGCCGTCCGTTATCCGGCAAGCACGCGATGGAGACCCTCCATTCAACACTTGGGAAGGACGCCGGGACTATTTGCCATGGTTCAAAGATTGCGTCGGCGCCATCGATGGGACCCATATCCCCATCGTCATCACCCGGTATCGTCGGCCAGCATTCATCAATCGTCACTCCCAGGTCACGATGAACGTTCTTGCCACGTGCAATCTGGATCTATGGTTTACATTTGTTAATGCTGGATGGGAGGGGTTAGTCCACGACGTCAGGATGTTCACCGACGCACTTCAGCGAGGTTTCCGATTACCACGCGGCAAATACCTCCTTGTAGATGCAACTTTTCCTGAAGGTACAGGCCAAATGCCTCCATACCAAGGAGTAAGGTACCATCTTCGAGAGTTTGGACCTGGCGACCTCCGTCCAAGACACACACAGGAGCTTTTCAACCTACGTCACGCATCTGCATGATCCTCCATCGAACGGGCATTCGGGGTGCTCAAAGCAAGATTTAGAATCCTCCATGCACTAACCAATTACGACGACCGTTTCCTATCTCAAATGGTCATCTCTTGCTTTGTTATGCATAATTTACTTCAGGACAGGCAGGACATTGCATTTCCCAGATGGAGAGAGAGAGAGAGAGAGAGAGAGAGAGAACCCCAGACCACCATTCATATATTCCAGCAAGAGT
>SZWC01008029.1:1572-11572 GCA_023375785.1 Penium margaritaceum
GTGAGCGAATGGTCGCCTCAGCCATTTTGGCTGAGACGAACCGCGCCACAAATGGACGTAGTCGTCATAGGGCATTTTTGTAAACATGCAACCTAAAACCCTATCGTTCCACGTGGCACATCCACGTGGGAACAGGACCCTAGCGGCCAACTAGAGGGGAGGAGGAGTGACGCGATGGATCTTCCATCGCGGCACTCCTCTTGCCTTAAATCCGGCCTATGGACCAAATACGGGCTAGAGTCGAACTAGACTCTAGCCCGATATTTTTTTTTGGGCCTCAACTCGTCGGGACATCGGTCTCGAGCCCCCGAAACCCGGGAACTATATTTAAACGCCATTTTTAATTCTAAAAATGGCCCGTACGCTACATTCCTCCCCCTTTGCTTCGAACCGTCCTGGTTCGTCTTTGCTCACGGAGGTTTGATCATTGCGTACTTCACGATGCAAACCATGCAACAAGATTCGTTAACAAGATCACACGTGTGAACTCTTGTCATCCGCAACACGGTTGCGTCACGTTCACGCACAATCAACCACACACTTGCGGTTTTTGTGATTATGGTCATTTGCGTACAACATCCAGTGTTGATCGCGTGATCCTTGGCTCTTACCAAGATGACACACATATAATCCTTATACGTTCTTCACAAGTGTTGGTGAGTCTTCACCGAAGACTCATCACACGTGTGTAGCGGTGGCATGGTCGATGCCGTTTGGGACGTACATTGTCAACAATGTCTTGCCAGTTTGGAAGAGGGTACATGGAATTAATTTTCCCACATTCCGTGTGGTACGTGTTCAACAAACGGCTGTGGTGACGCCTCCTCCCCCTTTGCAAGGAGCGTCCCTGCGACCAATTAACCGGGCGTCCCCGCGAAAATTGTCGAGGTCCACACAACACTTTCCATGTCGTTCGGACATGTTCTCTTCCAAGGGGTTGTTGCCGATGTGGTACCTCCCCGCAACATTATAGATACGTGCAATCCAAGATGATATCGATCCTCTCGGTTTGCAACCGTGTGTTCATAACCACGCGTAGGTCTACTAGACCTCTTTCAACACCCGTGGTTTGGTTGGCTGAACTCAACCAAGCTCCACTAAGGCCATACAAATCGCATGCTAGCTTCATCTTAGGGTTGGGAGGCACCAAGATCCCAAGACATGGTTGCTGAGCACACCTGTTTTTCCGTTCAAAGATTACACTCATCTTTGAACGAGGCGGCATTGGTCGTCTGGCATGCCCAACTGCCGTCAAAGTCCATCACTTGACACGACAATGCTCCGACCTAGATGATCTTGGTCTCAACCATCATCCCCTCATTTCTATCTGAAATGGGTACCATAGGATGCCGCTCACGTCCCTGTCAAAAGCACACTGCTTTTGAACTAGGTTAGCTGAGATGACCGATCTCAACGACCATGGATTATATCCACGAACGAAGTGTTCATCGTATGGTATTCACCAAACGAGTGTACCATGATCGCAATCATTGCAGCACAAGTTGGAAAAACTCCTTTCGGGTGTCAATTCTATGTGATTGCGATTGAACACTTCCAAATCACATCCAGTGATCCTGGAACAACTACTTCCCAAATCTTGCGTGCTTATGTCATCACGTCCAAAGGTTCCATTCGGGAACTTGTCGTGGTTTGTTTTTGCCAAGTCACGACAAAATATGTTGTTCAATGTCTTCTGTTCTGTACATTCGGTACTTCCACGCAACAGAGTGTTTTTCATATGCCTCATCCAAGGCACTTGTAGAGGGGATCGCCCTCATCAAAGACATCGGACAAACAACCACCGTTGTGGATACCACCGCAGCGGCATCCAAAACATATTGTACTTACATTCGGCAATGTACTTCAATTGAACCATCTCCAGAGCCAAGGGAGTTCAGTCGCTTTACCGTGACCTTCCGGGCCATCAAAGCGGGATTCGACTACACCGTAATCGTTATGATCTCTCTTGGAGATTGGTTTTGGTTCAGTGTCCAACAAATTGGATAGCCGATGCTACAACATGCCTTCGGAATCTATCCACGTGATGTTTGAAGAGCGTGACGTACACGACTAGTGTACCGTGTCACGATGCTCTAAACTTTGAGTTGTCTCTCCAAACATCAAAAGAATCTGATAAGAAATATCGTTTCTCAAGGTCCATCTTGAATAGTCCTCATCTCAACATTTAGTTACGACACACCGGTCAGTATTTTGCCTCAATGTTGATTTTGACTTGTTGTGTGATCGGTCGGACCACCACGATGTAGGTGCTAACACACTGTTAGCTTAAAGCTATCGGCTTATAGATCATCTCCACGGTCATAAGCTTTGATTGCAAAACTTAGACCTTGACGTGATCTCAACTATGTCGTAGTTGTTTGTAGAAATCTATGAGATCGTCATAGTTCTCTGGAGCACCATTAGTAGAAAATGAGTGTCGCTCATCTTCTCTGAGATGGATTTCCACCGAACTGTGGATGAATTTATGTCATCGAGATCGGTTCACATACTTTTGTCTATCAATGTCCATGACATGTTCACTCACCGAGTGATGATAGACTGAAGGTGTCGCCTTCAAATTTGTTCACTTTCGACATTCAGTCAATCTTGTCATACACCAGAGAGTGACTCTTGCAGTTTTCGACCACCGCACTGCGGCGTCTTAAACCGTTCAGGACCCATAGACGAGTCTCTGTCCCTCTCTGGTGCATTTACAACCCCCACTCACAAGTATCCTTGTCTTTTGAACACGGTTGTCGGTACACTCATGTACCTTTTTATCGTCGGTACCGGTCGGGTATCCCGACTTGTATCTATCACTCACCGAGTGAGAGGGTGTCAATGGTTTCGGCACTGAGAATTTATTCAAGCGTATCATCCTTGACGTGTTCAATCACGGACCGATGTTTCCATCGGCTATGACTGATGATACACAGAACCACCAAAAGGTACAGATGCATCCAGTACACACTGTGTACAGGCAGCATAATGTCAATCCTCGAGGATTGAAGCTGGTGTGCTAACAGACCAGGTCCATTTCACATCTTATGAAATAGTCATGATGTGGACTTAGTCGTAAAATGATGACATTTGCCTTTGAACATTGTAGCACAATGGGACATGCGATTGTCGAAGCACACGTTCTGCGCCCACCAAACTACTTGTTTGGTGAAATGGTGTCGTCATGTTTATCCAAGACATCAACTGATATTGTCAGGTTGTTTAATTGCCACAAAACCATTGCAATCATTCGTCCGTCCCACTTATCCATAACTAAATATCGTGTTCAACGCACCAACAGTTAGTGGATAAGGTTTTTTTTGTGCATGTCGTGCACGTATTCCATGATTGCCATGTACCCAATTTTATGTGGCTTAAGTACCATGGTCTGAATCGCATACCTTGGCCCATTGGAAAGAGGGTTGTCTCCAGCACTTGGTCATGCGCTTTGCCCTCCTACGGTCATGCAAGCCGAGCATGTTTTGGAACTCGGCTCAACCGACTGGGCTTTTGTAGCACGTTCCACTAATGGATATGGAGGAGTTCGTCCACCTTTTGCATGGTCCAACTTTGAGGAAATCGTCCTCATCACACGTGATTTATCCGTTAGTATCTAGTTCGTACTTCTTTCGGAAGTACATTTACATACTGCTGTCGGCGGGGCAAAGTGATCTCCAATGATCGCCATTGTCGGTGACGACCGAGACTGCTGTGTTACGCCATTCGGGCATACATCCGATCACCACAGCCATCCGTGATTGTTTCCGGACATGCCTGTTGATTCTCCATTTGAAGAATTCTTCAGTATGACCATCCTCGACGTCGTCAAACGCCGTATTTCCAGCACTTCGATTGTCGCGCTTGACGCACTTGCCCATAGAACCACCCCGCGCATAGATCGTATGCTTTCTTTTGGTGGTCTATCACAAGCTAGCATGACGAGGCAATGAATTGGCAAGTTCTTGCCAGTTGATACAATGTGGTGCGATCGGCACCCATGTTATTGTTGCAATCGACATGTTTCAACATATGTTGTACCATCAACACTAGCATAGCTAGTCTAATCGGAACTCATAGCCATAATGCATTTGCACTCGCATCAGTGGTGCATTCGGCACCCACGACAAAAGTGCAACCCGCATCTTTTGTCAATTGTGCAATCGATGTTTATGACAACGGTGCATTCAACACTCGTGTCAACAATTTAACCGACGCACTCATCGGCCATGCATTCAACATCATGGTAATTGTGCGTTCGGCACTCGCGTGAATGCTACAATTGCATTTTCCATGTTCGTCATATTCCAAGTGCAACCGGCACTTGTCACTTGACCATCACGCGTGGATTTCCACCATCGCGCGTGTGTGTGTGTGTTGCGTGCGATCGGCACTCACACTCACAATCCATTTACAAATGACTGACCACAGCATCCTTGGTGCAATCGACACCCGTAGACCACGAGCAGTGCGTTCGGCACTAGCATCACGGATACTTTCGACATCCGTGATTAAAGTGCAACTGACACTTTTTTAGTGGTGTGTTCGACACCGACAAAAATTATGCTACTAGCACTTTGGCTATTGCTCGTAGTGCAATCGGCAGTTACGTCAATGATGTAATCGACGTCCGTGTATCTGTGCAATCGACACTCGTTTTGTGCAGTCTGCACATTTCGCATTGTTGCGACGAGTAGGTGAGTCGTCGAGTGGTCGTAGCACGTTCGGTGCTTTCATCGTTCTCATCAAGAATTCATCTCGATACATGTCACCATTGTGGTTCTACAACCTGGTGCACGTTGTAGTTGTCGTTTTGCGTAAACAAATTGTTTGGCGCATGTACAACTTGCATTGGGCCATGTCGTGGCTTTTAGCGGTCAACCCCTCCGGGTTTTCTCATGAAGTACCCCAAACTTTGAGATTAATCCACAGGAATTTAGGCACTGTCGGTGCTAAACTTCTCGCTTTGAAGCGTTTGCAAGTGAATGTTGTTCACAACATGGACAACTGTCGGTTTTCCTCCTTTTTGTGGTTTGGAGTGGAGAATAAAAAAGAAAATCAGGACTCCTGATTTTTCTTTTAGAGCTCAACCAGAGCTTTCAGAGAAATTTCTGTATCGAAACCCATGGTCAAGTTGACCACACAGTCGGGTTTGACCACAAAAGTTCTCACCGTTTCATGTTTTGTTCATTTTTCATTCATGAAAAATGAACAAACTTCTGGCACGTCAAGTGCCCCCCTTTTTTGCTTGATGCTTGGCACCTTCCAAGCATCGCCCAATGGTATGTTGGAAAAACTATCGGTCTCCCCAAATTACTAAGAACTTCTCAAAAGATGTAGAGCTCAGATTGAGTTGCAAGCCGCTTTTTACCTTAGTGAACCCACGACCAACAAGGCCAAATCTCGGGTCCAACCGAGGAAATCGTCCTCGCCTTTGGTGCTAGTGGTAGTTAAAGTTTTTTTTAAACACAATTCTGGAGCTCAGTTTGAGCTTTAAACTGGTTTTCACGGCGTCCAAAACAGATACCAAACGAAGGACTTGCCCTCCTGTTAGTGTAGAACCAGGCGGGTTCAAGAAACAGGGAGTATTTCGAAGGAAAAGGAAAGGCTGCCGTCACAAATTCAAACCGATGCCTCCCGGCCTCGCAGTCAATTAACTAACAACTGTGCTACTTGCACACGTTTCAACGGCTGTTAGTTGTTAATATATTTTTGCAAACGTTGTCTTCGGCGCCATGCCGCCTCCGATGAGGGGAGGAGGGAGGAAACTTCCTTTCCTCCTTCCTTCTTGGGTCGTTAGCCCAGGTGAAGGGGGGGACGTGGAAGTCCGCCTCCCCCTTGGGCTGTCAGCCCTCGTGAGGAGGAGGGAGGAGGAGGGGAGAGATCATCTCCTCTCCTCCCCCTTGGACAGTCAGCCCGGGAAGAGGGGGGAGGCGAGGGAGGGACTCCTCCTCGCCTTCCCCATGGACGAAGGGAGGGGGCGGAGGGGAGGAGACGCTCCCCTAAATGCCCCCTGGCGCAGCCGGCGCCTTGGACGAGCGGGGGGCGAGACACTCTTCCCTTATCCGCCCCCCTTGGCACAGGTGGCGGCATGGTTGAGGGGGGGAGGAGGGAGCCTCTCCCCTCACCTGGCCCCCCTTGGCGCAGCCGGCGCCATGGATGGGGGGGGGAATCTCTCCTCACCCTTCTCCTGGCGCCGTCGTCGCCATGAGCGAGAGGGGGGGCTGAGGGGAGCAAGCGACTCGTCCTCTCCTCTCCCCCTAAGGCGCAGTCGGTGCCATGGACGAAGGGGAGGGGGAGGAAGAAGCCTCTCCTCCCCTGTGGCGCCGTCGACGCCATGGACAAGGGGGAGGGGGAGGAACAAGCCTCTCCTCTCCCGTGGCGCCGTCGGCGCCATGAGCGAGGGGAGGGGGGGGAAGACTCGTCCTCTCCTCCCCCCTAAGGCGCTGTCGGCGCCATGGGCAAGGGGGAGAGAGAGGGACTCGTCCCTTTCCTCTCCCTTGGCGCTTTCGGCACCACAAACGAGGGAGAGGGGGGGGGGGCTCGCCCCTTCCTTTCCCCACGGTGCCGTCGGCACCAAGGACGGGGGGAGTAGAGGGGGATCGCCCCTCATGCCCCTTGGCGTTGTTTACGCCATGACGGGGACTCGGTCCGAGTCGACCGGTCGTAGCTCGTTGAGCTACGAAACCTGTTCCCCGGTCGGGCGGCGTTTCCTCTCGGGAAACCTTTTCTCTCTTTTTTTTTACGTTGAGCTTTCGGCTCGTCGACCCGAGCCTTCCGCTCGTTCCCCGAGGGTTGCTCGGTTGCTCCACTGATCGGGCGGCCTTTGGTCGGACGGGACCAAACATTCTTCTTTCTCTCGCTGTAATCGCCAGTTCGACGGGTAGCGATCATTTCAACGAGCATCGAACGGCCAGATGAACCTTCAGAAAAAAAAAAATCGCGGAAGCTTTGGCTCTGATGCCAATGTGACAGCCGTGGACTGTTTTGTGACTAACTGCAAAACCAAAACGTAGGCCCTCAGAATAGTCGTCTCAGGAGAGTGAGCGAATGGTCGCCTCAGCCATTTTGGCTGAGACAAACCGCGCCACAAATGGACGTAGTCATCATATGGCATTTTTGTAAACATGCAACCTAAAACCCTATCATTTCACGTGGCACATCCACGTGGGAACAGGACCCTAGCGGCCAACTAGAGGGGAGGAGGAGTGACGCGATGGATCTTCCATCGCGGCACTCCTCTTGCCTCAAATCCGACCTATGGACCAAATACGGGCTAGAGTCGAACTAGACTCTAGCCCGAGATTATTTTTCGGGCCTCAACTCCTCGAGACATCGGTCTCGAGCCCCCGAAACCCGGGAACTATATTTAAACGCCATTTTTAATTATAAAACTGGCTCGTACGCTACATACATACACATATACATATACATATACATATACATATACATATACATATACATATACATATACATATACATATACATATACATATACATATACATATACATATACATATACATATACATATACATAGACATATACCTATAGGTATAAATATTATTACCTATATCAATGTCTATATCTATAACTATGTCTATGCCTATATCTATATCTATATCTATATCTATATCTATATCTATATCTATATCTATATCTATACGGTGAAAATGCCGATTCCCCCCTGTTTTGTCACCCATGACCCTCATATACCCCTCCGTCGGAGCAAAAAGCCTCATTTGCCCCTCCGTCGGAACAATAAGCCTTATATACCCATGTGTCCAACGACTGAAACCCTGTCCGCCAACTATGAACCCAATCCGCCCCCCATTTTCACCATGCTTAAACAGCGATTCATGTCGCTGCTTAAGCATGGCAAAATCGGTCATGCCGTGCAAGAATGCGGCCCTCCATCGCGGACGTCGCGATGGAGGGCCGCGATAGCATCCGGGGGGGGGGAGAAGAGATTGCCGGCCGACATCCGTCGGTCGGCACTTCGTCAACCGCCGCACCCCTCCCCAACCCCCACCCCCCTGCCTCTCGTAGCCCACCTGTCCACCCACCCGCCCGTCGATGGAGGCCCTCGCGATTGAGGGCCGCGATGGAACGGGCGGCCGGTGGGCTGCCGAGAGGCGAGGGGGGGTGGGGGGGTGGGGGTGGGGGGGGGGGACATCGCCGGGGATTCCGGCCGACGGGCGTCCGCAAGAATCCCCGCTCCATCAGTGGAGTCAAAAATCCCTTTTCTGTTTTCTTTTACATTTTGTCCAACTTTATACCCTTATTTGACATACAAACTATGAACAAACCCACTCACTAATTACACCAGGGGTTTTAAGTTTATTTTTGCGCAGACACCTGCTGGGCCCCGCGGTAGCGGGGCCCAGCAGGTTCCCTTTTAACGCATGGGGAGTCTCGCCCCCCCCNCCCCCCCCCCCCCCCCCCCCCCCATGCAAAATCCCTGCAAACCATTTACGAAAAATGACAAACCCTTCTGTTAAGGAGTTTATGATGATCAGGTCAAAAATTTGACATCAGCATGTCAACGGCGCATCCATGCGACGTCGACATGCATGTTTTGACAAGCAAGAGGGGCATATTGTTCATTTTTTCACAGTTAAGTCCTTGTCGAAAGGGCGGATGAGGCTTATTGTTCCGACATAGGGGCAAATGGGGCCTATTTTTCGGACAGAGGGGCGGATGGGGCTTATCGCGCCGACGGAGGGGCGGATGGGGCTTATTGTGCGAAACGGGGAGTATATAGTCACTCCGCCCATATCTATATCTATATCTATATCTATATCTATATCTATATCTATATCTATTTCTATATCTATATCTATATCTGTATCTATGTCTTTATCTATATCTATGTCTATATCTATATCTATATCTATATCTATATCTATATCTATATCTATATCTATATCTATATCTATATCTATATCTATATCTATATCTATATCTATATCTCTATCTATATCTATATCTCTATCTATATCTATATCTCTATCTATATCTATATCTCTATCTATATCTATATCTCTATCTATATCTATATCTCTATCTATATCTATATCTCTATCTATATCTATATCTCTATCTATATCTATATCTCTATCTATATCTATATCTCTATCTATATCTATATCTCTATCTATATCTATATCTCTATCTATATCTATATCTCTATCTATATCTATATCTCTATCTATATCTATATCTCTATCTATATCTATATCTCTATCTATATCTATATCTCTATCTATATCTATATCTCTATCTATATCTATATCTCTATCTATATCTATATCTCTATCTATATCTATATCTCTATCTATATCTATATCTCTATCTATATCTATATCTCTATCTATATCTATATCTCTATCTATATCTATATCTCTATCTATATCTATATCTCTATCTATATCTATATCTCTATCTATATCTATATCTCTATCTATATCTATATCTCTATCTATATCTATATCTCTATCTATATCTATATCTCTATCTATATCTATATCTCTATCTATATCTATATCTCTATCTATATCTATATCTCTATCTATATCTATATCTCTATCTATATCTATATCTCTATCTATATCTATATCTCTATCTATATCTATATCTCTATCTATATCTATATCTCTATCTATATCTATATCTCTATCTATATCTATATCTCTATCTATATCTATATCTCTATCTATATCTATATCTCTATCTATATCTATATCTCTATCTATATCTATATCTCTATCTATATCTATATCTCTATCTATATCTATATCTCTATCTATATCTATATCTCTATCTATATCTATATCTCTATCTATATCTATATCTCTATCTATATCTATATCTCTATCTATATCTATATCTCTATCTATATCTATATCTCTATCTATATCTATATCTCTATCTATATCTATATCTCTATCTATATCTATATCTCTATCTATATCTATATCTCTATCTATATCTATATCTCTATCT